>PVJX010017413.1:0-38353 GCA_004027295.1 Dolichotis patagonum
TGCATCATCTTGCAGGTGTTGAATTGTTATTTCCTGATTCTTTGTTATTTTTAAAAGATCTTGTCTTTCCTGCTCACTGGCTGCAATCTTATCTTCGAGGTCTGAAATTCTGTCTTCACTTTCATTGAGGCGGTTTTTACTGCTTTCAATAGAATTTTTGATTTCCTGTATATCTCTTTGAATCTGCTTTATGCATTCTGTTTGTTTCTTATATTGTTCTTTCAGGGATTCTATCTGTTTGCTTTGTTCCTCTAATTTTTTAGCTGTGTTTTCACTAGATGCGTTCACTATTTCTTGCACTATTTTTATCAATTCTTCTTTTACCTGGGCAAGTATTTCTGGTTTGAATTTCTCCATAACATTCCCTATTTGCATATTTATTTCATTTGATATCATTTCAGACATTTCAGGTGTATGGCTTCTTTTTTCTTCCATGTACATGGCTTCTAAGCTTTCTTGGTGAGGGCTAAGGCTTTGCGCCTGCCTTTTGGTCTTTGCTTTTGTCATTTTTCTATATTTCCTTACTTTGAGCGGTGTTCCAAAGCTTTCTCTGCATGTGTGGCAAATTACCTGTTACACCCTCAGTTCCTTGATGGGCAGTGGCTCCCCCACAGGCTCCTGGCTTCCTCACAGGGTCCTAACTCCCCTCTGTGGGCTCCTGGCTCCCTAAGTTGTAAGGCAAATGCTGGGTGTGGCCACCCCGGAGCCTGTGGAATCTCAGGCAGGCCAGGCCACCGTGCTTTGTCCCAGGCAGGTCTCCAGGAGGTTCCCTGCAAGTGAAGGGCCTACAGGTCCCAAAGAGTCAGGCCAGAATGTTGGTTTATGAAAAGTTCCTGGTTCCAAACAGACCTGGCCAAGATGCCAGTCTCCACAATATTCCCAATCCAAACAGCCCGGGCCACTCTGCTGGTCCGAGAGTTTCGGGTCCCAAAGAGACAGGCCAAGATGCTGCTTTTTGGGAGACTTCCTGGGGGTGAAGGGCAGGGCTATGGGCCCAAACAGACCTGGCCCAGATGCTGGTCTCCAGGCAGTTCCCTGTGGATGAAGGGCGGGCCTACTAGTCTCAAACAGTTGCACCGAGATGCAGGTCTGCGCAGACTTTCGATCCAAACAGCCCAGGCCACTCTATGGGTCCGAGAGTTTCAGGTCCCAAAGAGACAGGCCGAGATGCTGCTTTCTGGGAGACTTCCTGGGGGTGAAGGGCGGGGCTCTATTTTATTTTCTTTAAAAGAAAAAAGAAAAAAACCCTCCAAAGAGGAGCCAATAAAGTCTCTTCTTACAACCAGCCAAAATGCTTAAAATCATTTAAATTTTGAATCTTTGGAACTCTGTTGAACATATCGTATGTTCAGTCTTTTTAATTTTTATCTCCTGTTCTCCCCATCAACATGGTAATGTATAGTTCTTATAACAGAATACATTAATAGGTTTAACCTAAAGCAAATGCTTACACCAGTCCTTACCTGAAGCACCAAACCAGTAATAATTGGGTATTGCATGTCCTATTCTCAGCAGACATTTCTATTCCTTGAGTATGCAAAGGACAAAAGAGATGAGAACAACAACAACAACAACAAAAAAAACCCTGACCTGATTGGATGAAGAGACCACCAACAAGAAGGTTTCCTTTTAGGACTGAAATATTACAGCACCCGAGACTGGATGAGAGAAATTTTAGGGAGATAGGTTCAGAGAGTGAGAGCCAAACAGGGATCTACTGAAGCACTTGGGAATCCTGTGTTCAGTCTAGGAATATCAAGGGGCCTGCAATCTGTCATGGGAGGGAAATTTAGGAGGATGTAATCATCCAAATGTATGGTCCTGAAGAAGGCAGTTAGTCTAGTGGTTAAGTTTTAGCTCTGACACTGTTGCCTAAAACAAACAGAAATCATGGATCTGAAGTACTACAGGTCAATATTTTACAGGCCTAATTTCTTTGACTAAAATCATAGTTCTCTTTGTTCTGGTTAAAGCCTTTTCATGAGTGGTTTCCACAGTATCTGAATATCTGAGCAACATTTTCTGCCACAGGTGTCACTATGTTTACTATTACAGCCATGATAATATGCTAATGACTGACACATGGTTTTCTCTCTGTACTAGTCATCTGGGTTGCCTGGAGGTCATACACAATTAAATAATTTTACCCTTGATATGCCTTTAAGAGAGTTGGAAGACCATGGGGCTTTTCTGTTGCCTTGCTAAGTGACATTAAGAAGGCCAGTCTAGGGCCAATTGAAGTTAGAAAACAGCCAAAAGACAACAGAGATGGAATTATTAATATGTTTTCAAAAATAATTGGGGGCTGGGGATTTAGCTCAGCGGCATAAGCGCCTGCCTTGCAAACAGGCAGTCGTGAGTTCGATCCCTGGTACCGATAAAAAAAAAAAAAAATTCTGTATGTTCAAAAATAATTGAAGAAATGAGAAAATCATTGAAGAAATATAAGCCAAGAGTACAATAGATACATGAAACTTCCTATGTTGGTTACTTTTTTCTCATTGCTGAAGCAAAATACCCAATTCCCAAAATGAAGGAAGGAAGGGTTTATTTGGCTCACATATTGTGGAGGTTTTGTATATAATTAGTTGGCTACAAGGCAGGGTGGCATATGGCAGAGGGCAACAGTTCATGGTGACTAGAAGATAGAAAAAGCAACAAAAGCAAAAAGGGAATAGTTCAGAGAAAAGACTCTTTCTGTCCCTTATATTCTATGTAGGTTACAGCCTCACCTGAATTGGTGTAGAACTCATTCCCATAATCCCAACATTGGACCATGAATCAAACACAAATTCTAGAAGCCTACACCCATGACTGCATGAGGGTTTGGGGGGACATTCAGATACAAACCATCACACTTTCTGAACATCAGACAACTATGATGAGAAAAGAAGCTTAAAAAGACACATCTTTATTAAATTTCTAAATAACAAACATCACCAAAAAAATTTAACAAGAGTATGAGAAAAACAAAAAATCACATATGAAGGTAAATTCAATATAATTAAAGACTTCTTAACACAAGCCTTGAAGGCTAGAAAGACATGAAGTGAAAATTTTCAAGCTCTAAGAACAAATAACTTCCAACCCAGAATAACATAGCCAGCAAGGCTTTTCTTCAAAATATATGAAGAAATAAGGGAATTTCATTGGAAAGCCCAACTCAAGAGATATATAACTATTAAACCAGCACTTTACAAAATACACACAAATATTCTAGACAGAAGTCATGAACCTAATTAAGCTGAAAACCTAAATGAAATGAAAACACTGAGCAAGGTCAATGGGTAAACAGAAACAAAAAATGACAGGAAAAGAAAAACAAAGAAGTGATCACCAGAAAAAGTGAGCAAAGCTGATACATAAACACATCTAGGTAGTAACTCTTAATGGCTTCAACTGAAATATCTTATTAAATACAAGATATTCACAGAGTAAAAATCAAAAGATGGATAATAATAGTTTATGCATGAAGATCACTCAACAGGTAGAGTTAGTAATTTTGATGTCAGAAATCATAAGCATCATGTTGAAACTTTTAGATGAAACAAAGAAGGTAAATACATACCAGTTAAGGAAAGAATCCATTAGAAAAAGATAATTCATGTAAATATTTATGTATCAAATACTGAACAAATTATCTTCATAAAGCACATACTGCTGAATATAAAAGACTAAATAAGTACTATACAATCATAGTGGAGAATTTTAATACTCCACTCTCCCAAAGATATAGATAAATTAAAGAAAATATCAATAAAAAATATCAGAACTGAACTACATCCTTGAAAGTGTGAATTTAACAGTTATCTAGAGAGTACTTCAAAACTACAACAGATGACACATTATTTTCTGCAGCATATAGTACTTTCTCTCAAATACACAACATATTAGTCCACAAAGCCTGCCTCCATAAAAATTACAGAATTCAAATCATCCCTGCATACTATCAGATCACCATATAATGAAAATAGAAATCAGTGAAAGAAGATATGAAAAGTACAGAAACACCTGGAAAACTAATAATATAGTCATTAATAACCAATGAGTAACAGAAGAAATCAAGGAAGATGATTTTTAAAAGTTTTTGAAGTTAATGACAAAGCCTCCAAAACACACTGGAACATCTGGGATACTATGAAAGCAATTCCAAGAGAGAATTCATTACAATCAATGTTCACATTAGAAAAACAGAGTGAGCTGAAATATAAACCTTATACAGAACCTTAAGATAATTGAGAAACAAAATATATATAGGTCCAAAAAGAAAATAAGGAGGGAAAATAATGCTTACAGCAGAAATCAATGAAATTGAGACTAAAAACAAAATATATAAAAATCAACAAATCAGGATTCCAGTTCTTTGAAAAACTAACCAAAGCATACATTTACATTTAGCCAAACTTACCAAAGGAAGGAGAATAAAACACTTACCCTGTTGTAATTATAAATGAAAAAAGCAAAATCATAGCAGACTCCATGAAAATCCAGAGGACAATAATTTTTATGAAAAATTATATTGCAGCAAATTAGAAAGGTTTGAAAAAATTGATAGGTTTCTAAATTAAAAGGAGCAAAGCTAGCCTGAGAAGCCACAAGATTACTGAACAAACTAAGAACAAGGAATGAAATTGAGACAATATTAAAAAATCTACCACTTATAAAAAGTGCAGGATGCAAAAGGATTCACTGATAAACTACAAAATCTTTAAGAATACAAGATACAAAATGCAAAATAGATATTGTGAATGTGAAAGTAAAAGAAAGTGCTCAAAAGGAAAGAACAACTGAGATAGGGAAAAGGAGAAAAGGAAGAAGGAACAAGATTCTATGCATATATATATATATATATATATATATATATATATATATATATATATATATATATATATATACTCATCCCTGTAATTTCATCAAAAAGAACAGTTTGTGCTTTCATTGTCTGATTGTTTGATAAGTTTTTCATGCCTAAATCTCATAACTTGTATAACTACTTCTAAGATAACAATATGCAATATATTAACTAGAGTTAATTTCCTTGTTTTTGAAATTCTGTATCATTTCTCTTCTTTGTTTTGTTTTTAAAATTAAAACAAGAATGTTATATCACCTATATACTTCGAGCTCTTTAAAGAAATAGAAAGGGATAAAGTGCTTTCAAATTCATTCATGGAAGCCACAGTTATTCTGGTTACAAAATTAGGCAAATGCCAAACTCTTCAAAAAAACTGCAGACCAGTTTCCTTAATGAACATAGACACAAAAATCTTCAATGAGATATTAATGAATAGAATGCAACACACCATCAAATAGATAATACATCATGACAAAGTAAGTTTCATCCTCCAGATGCAAGGGTGATTTAAGATACACAAATCAATACATATAATACACATAAACAGAAGCAACATCAAAAAGCACATTATCATAGATGGAGAAATAACATTCAACAAAATCCAATATCCTTTCATGATAAGAAACCTGAAAAAAGTATGCATAGAAAGACTATTCCTGAATTTCTTAAAAGTTATTTATGACAAATCAATGGTCAACATCACATTATATGAGGAAAAATAAAAGGATTCCCTCTAAAAATGAGGAAAAGATAATAATGTATTCTATCACCACATTTACTCAACACAATAACAAAACTATTATTCCAAGCAATAAAGCAAGAAAAAGAAATAAAAGGGACACACATATGAAAAGAAGAACTCAATGAATATTTGCAGATGACATGATACCCTACAAAGAAATCCAAGGAATTCCATTAGAAAACTGTTGGAATTAATAATCAAGTTCAGTTATGTGGCACAATAGCAATCAATAGCATTTGTGTACAACAATAATGAATTCAGTGAGAAGAAAATTATGAGAATAATAGTATTCATGATAATGTCAAGAAAAATTAAATACCTAGAAATAAGCCTAACCAAGGAATGGAAATGTCTCTATAAATATAATTCAGTACTCTGAAGAAGGAGATTGAATAAGCGTTTAGAAACTCGAAAGATCTACCCTGATCCTACATAGAAAGAACCAAGATTGCCAAAACATCCATATTCCAAAACTCTTACACAGATTTCAAACAGACTCCATCAAAATACCATAGCTTACTTCATTGATCTAGAAACAATAATCTGAAAATTATGTGGAACCAAAAGATACCCATAAGTCCAAAAGCAGTTTTGGGCAAAAGAGTTTCACACTATCTGATTTTAAGCTATACTTCAAAGCAACAGTGATAAAAATGGAATAATACTGGAACAAAACCAGACATGTACATAAAGGAAACAAAATGGGGGGAGATTGAAATATACTGAGACATCCAGCTATTTTTCTTTGACAAAGGAGCCAGAAGTACACATTGGAACGCAGATGGCCTATTCATTATTACAACAATACACACCTACCAATGCTTATAGCAGTACAATTTATAACAGATAAATTCTGGTAGGAGCCTGTATCCCCAACAACAGAAAAATGGATGAGGAATGTGTGTTATTTATGCATCAACTATTACTTGTATATAAAACAGCACAAATTTGAGACATTTATAGGAAAGTGAATGTACCTGAAAAATATGTTGAGTTATATAAATCAGGCACATAAGCTTAAATACTTTATGGTATCTCTTATTTGAGTAAGACAAACTACAAACAAAGAGCACAGTAATAGGTAGAAGCAGACAAGAGAGAAGACAATAGATCTGCAAATGCACCAATAACCAGAGGATTGAGGAGGAGGGGAGAGGGGAAAGGAGAAATAAGTAGAATAACTGTAAGTCATCTATAACATAACTTCAGTGAATATAAACACTATATGTTGAAATCATGAGATAACATTAATAATAGCAACAAGAACGAAAAATTGGAAAGTCGATTTAGAAGAAGAGGGAAGAACATCGGAGGGAAGAGGAAGGATATTAAAAATTAAATATCTATATTACATATAAGTACCCACTTCCCAAGATGGCTGTAAACTGAAAGTACTTCAAATATATACTGATAAAAATATTTTAATGAAAGAATGTGACAAGTGTTTAGGTGAAGAACATTTGAAATCTTTGTCTTTCTCTGCGACAGGAAATTTAAGACTTATTTAAAAGTACCAATGACAGTATTTCCAGAGACCCCAATCCAAGAAGACATTAGTCTTCCTTGCCGCATGCTGTACCTCACTCTTTCAAACTTCTGCCTTTTTAAAGGGACTCACAGACTATCTTTGTATCTGGTACTATTTAAGACATTTTTCATATTATTCAGGTTTTTTAAAACTTTCGCTCACTTTGGTCTTCTTCTCCTACTAATTCTGCTGTTGGTAATTAGGAGTCTTTTGATACTTGCTCTGTCACACTTTGTCTGATTTTAGAGATCTTCATAAGTAGTCCTCTTTGCATTCTTCAGAGCACATTTAAGTTCATATGGAGTTATTCTTTGTGAGTATTATCAGCCATTTACATAAGCAAAGTTTCTTTTTCTGGGTAGTAATAAGTAGAATAATTAAAATGTAGCAGGGCATCTTCAGTAATGTTCGCTTGTAGAATGATCACGACTAAGAAATTGGAGAAGACTGATAGGTCAGTTTGTGAAAACAACACTCTTATTTATGGTAAAATAATATATTATTTCACTTTTTGTAAAATATGAACTTGGGTGACAGACCAGCAACATATTGATGTTGTCAATCTGGAAATGCTCTTTATTAGTCTCATCTCTTGAGTTGTCAACTGTGGAAGAATTGTAAGTAGGAGCCATTAAAAGTTTTCTATGTCAAGTTTTGACACAAAATAATGTTTAAATAGAATAGTAGTTTCAGTGCAGAAAGTATCATATTAAACTTTTTAGAGTTATAATGCTTAAAATATGATTATATAATATAAAATATTAAATTAAGATACCTACTTAGTTTTATTACAAAAAGAATGAGCAAATAATTAGGCAATAACAATGATATGAAAGATATAAAATACCATATTTTTTTCTGTCTCTCACTTTTGCCTTTTTTTTTTTTTTTTTGAGAAAGAGTTTCACTATACAGTTTGGGTTGGGTTTGAACTCATTTTGTAGCTCAGGCTGGCCTCAAACAGTGCTCTTCAGTGATCTTCCTGTCACATCCTCCTGAGTGCTAGAATTGCAGGCATATGCCACTATGCCTGGATTATAAGGTCACTTTTCATAAATTTAGGTTTGATGAATTTCTGAGAATATATGTCCATATTGAAAAAATTACTAGAGAGTTAGTGGGTTGAAAAGCACAGTAACAATATTTTTCAGTGCTTTCAAGCAAGATGGAATATTTCTTGATCCATTTCGTAAATTACAGTGGTCTTAAAACTTTCTTTGAGCAATACATTGTGGAGAAAAATCCTTTTGAAAGTTCTAAAGTATCAATTGCAGGAGAAGCTGTGCCTTCTGCCGCTGCCTTGTTGCAGTGGTGACCTCAGCCTGCCAATTCAAGAAGCCAGTGTGACCTCACTAGAAGATGAGCAGCTACATGGAGAGCTGAGAGTGTATCAGGAGACGTCTAGAACTACCTGCCAGGACTGTGAAGGATCTTTCATTCCACATACCCTTCAAATGCATGCAGATTCCTAAGTGCACACTAGTGAAAGCAGCAAAATATGCTGCTCAAGCCACGGAATCTTGTAAGACGCTATTGTTGTAAACCCAAAGTTTGTAGGTAGCTTTTGTGCTCAATTGCTAGTGGTGGATGATTTAGAAATAATTAAGAATATCTCCTGAGAAAAGAATTTAAGCAAAGCCAATGCAGCACCTTTGTCCGGTGCATTTTTTAGGAAAGTTGCCCCAGATGTTTGACAACTGTGACTGTTGTGGAAATTCCATAATTACAGATTTTTTGAAAAATATTATTATAAGTATGGTAGTCAGAGTATACAAGGGAATTGATTTTATACCAGACACATAATTTGTATGATTTCTTTTTAAATATTCACCCAAATAGTCAAAGCAGAAGAGTGCAAATGATCTGTTCATGTGCTGGAAACCCAAAGAATCCAGCTGAGGACCTGAACCCCATGGCAATGTCCTGCATGAGTTAATCTGAGGTCCTATGGCCTATGGCAATGTCCTCCATGAGTCCTGCGGGAGGCCTACAACCAATGAAAATATATATATATAAAAAGGAAGTCTGCATTGTGAAGGTCCAACATGTTGGGGACCTGGCCAAGATCCCCAACTGCCTGTATGAAGGGTGTGGAGAAGAGATGGAATAAGAAGTAGAAACCAATTTAGAATGCATGGTGGGGAGCTGGGAGGTCAATGCCTCAGGACAGGCAGAGACCAAGAAATCCCAAACCAAGAACTACCTACTTGGTGTATGGAATGTAGGAGGGCTGGTGGAGGATTCGAGGTCAGCAGAAAATTGAAAGGTCAATGACTCAGCTGACAATGGATAATACTGGGATGACTCAAGAGGGCAGAGATGATCTTATGCTAAGAAGTATCTTACTCTGGAGTATTCCTTTTAATCTTATTAATTTTAGTTAGTTTTAGTGGGTGGGAGAAGATGGCCCATCCTAAAAGATTAATGGAAAGTCTCAAAAGGTGAAACCATAATCCCAAACCTCAATTTATGTTTTAGGGAAATACGAAAAATTAGCCATGAGAATTTGAGGTCCCCAAAAATCAAAGTTCAGTGGTGGAAGCTACAAAGTCTGCACTACTGAGGTGAAGGATCTGTGCCAGCAGGCTGAGGGATCTGCACTAGAACCAGAAAGCTCTACTCAATGGAAGGACCAGAGCTCACCCAGAAAAATACCACAGTCATACTCAGCAATAACAAGGGCTCATGTTCCTCCAAACAGGACAATAGCAGAATTCACATCAGGAAAACCAGCATGACTAACTTCTCCAGGAGACTCAACCACGTGTCATCTTCCCTTTCTGTTCTCTTTTTACTTTGTTAGCCACAAGCCTCAGGTGGGTCTTCCACACCCAAAACCATGCTGATTCAGTTCAGCTGCATGCTAAAAGTTGAGCATTAATTAACCCACCACACTGAAATTATATTATTTGTGTCCTGTCTAAAGATCTGTGCTATTATGTTTTACTTATTAGATACAACTCAATTTATATTTTATAACATCATTGATTGTGATCTTTATTGGCCTCCATAGGTAAATACCGATGATCCCTATAAAATCTGTTATAACATTTAAAAGCCATAATATACCAGTGCTTAGGTGTCTTAGATCTTAGTTTATAAGATCTTTCATTGTTTGATCATTTTTTCATGTCTAAATTTCATAATCTGAGCAACTACTTTGAAAATAACAATACATAATATATTGTTAATCACCTAATATGTTGTTTTTAAATTCTGTATCACCTTTTTTGTTCTTTTTTCATTTTAAAATAAAAAAATTAGTTTGATGTAAAGATGAGATAAACAGGGTTTCTATTCATTTTAAGTTACTTCAGCTGGTTTACTCATTTTTTTTTTGTTTTCGGATGGACAGATTTGCAACTGATATATCTTAATGTTCATTCTTATTTTTTCTCAATCTCAAAACTGTTGAACTCATTTCACACATTTCCATTTGAAATCTAGTCCTGTACTTTTCAACTCCAAGATTTTCACTTTTTAATCATCTAGCTCTCCATTAAGAATCTTTATTTGTTAACTTATTGTGGTCATTTTTAAAAATTTTTCAAACAGCATAATTCAATATTTTGAACACATTCATAAAAAGTTCCTTGATAGTGCCATCTTGCTCAATCTAATATCTAACTCACTCAAAGTCAGTTTCTATACCACCCTTTCCCCCTTAGTATTAATCATTTATTGTACATTATTCACTTTATTTTATATAACCATTTTAATGTATGCAATGTATTGGATTCATAAAACTTAAGTCCTATGTGTCTGCTGGAGAGCTCTCCTGAACTTCAGCCAGTTTTCCAGTCTTCCTTGGATTTAAAGGACTAAGAGGCTGTGTCAGTTCTTGCAAATGCATGGAGTTCTCTGGTCAGTATTAACAGTAGGCTTAGAGAATATATTTCTAGAGCTCTCATTTGTATGCTTCTTATTCAATTCTGGCTGATCTGTACTTGCCCCAAATACAAGTGCAACTTTGTCCATTTCCTATAAATGAGTACATTTCATTGACTTTGTCATCTGCATAATTTTCTGCTTATTATCCTAGAGTCTACCTCTGCTAACAACAACATTACTGATTTTCACGGCCAGGTAAAACCCACACTGAAAACCACAACTGAAAACCACAATTCTTGCTGACTGATTCAGGAGGATTTGGTTTTAATGGTACCAAGAAAGAATATGACAGACATTGTTAGACTTACAAAGCAGGTTTTCTCTCTCTCTCTCTGACATTCTGCAAAGATGTAGCACAATTACTTTTGGCAAGTTTTCACTTTTTATTTATTTTTTTTTGCAACATTAATTTGTCAACATTGTAAGATCACTAGAGCTTTAAATTTCTTCCAGTTACCCTATAGACTTCTGTAAAAGAAGACAGTCCACAAGCTAAAAAAAGATTTTGATTAAATTTTCTATTAAACCAAATCATGTACATTTTGCATTTTTCCAAATTATTGATATGTTTTGTAAGATGATTCCTGAAACTCAATCAGAAAACAGTAGTGAAAAGTCAACTCTGGGAAGAAAATGTTGATGTGTTTATACTTGCACCTATATTATCCCAATGAATTTTTTTCCTAACTCATGCAACACTTGCTAGGTTGATAAATTTTCTTTATTTCAACTATTTACCGGTGGAATGGACACAATAATAGCATCTAAGACAACAATCACAAAAAAAACCATCATTTGCAAATGCAGCTTTTGGTGAGGTCATCAATATTTCAGTTATATACCAATGTTATACCAATCCATTATGTGCCCCACTTTGAGGTATTTCTTCTGGCCTACGCAGGAATGCATACCTTTAAATGTGTTTTACTCTCCTCATTTGGATTCCCTGCTAAGTTAGCTTACTCCAAAAGCTTTCAGTTTGTAAGCTGCTTTTGAAACTAAACTATTATCTTCCTATACAAATCCCACATTTAAAATCATTCTTGTTTACTGAATCACAAAATTACTTCTGTGCTTCTTTATCCATTTTCTTTCATGCTGCACATTTATTATTTTCCTGTAAATTACTTCCAATGACAGAGTTTATGCATATCAAATAATTACTAGCAGCTTTGAATACACTGCAGATTATTTAGGGCAATTAAAAATCATCTAAGACTATCAAAAGGAAGATAAAATTGTGTATCAAAGCAATCTGGCAAGGTGAAAACATCTTTAGGTATCCTGAGGCACCCTAATAAAAACAAGAGCTGTTCTTTTGTCCATGATACAAAGTAAGCTGAGACCATGTGTGTATTTTGTGTCTGTGCAGGAAAAAAATATAAACATTGAAGAAAATTATTACCAAATGCTCCTGAATGTTAAAACCTGCAAAATAATAAAATGGTAAGAAAAAAGCTAGTGGATAGTTATGCTGAAAGATACTTGAGAAAATGAGGTTTGCAAACATTTAGGTTAAAATTAAAAGTAAAAACATATTAGTTGCATAAATTATGATAACCCCCAAATAACCAAAAGTACGACAATTAGGGAATCAAGCTTTGAGAGGAACAAAAACTAAAATGTGAATAATTGTAGAAAAGACAAACAGACAAAATAGGGTTAATATTTAAAATAGGATAAAAAACAAATGGCAAATTCCCAAATGTTTCTAGACAGAATATTGTATCATTTCCCAGAATTTATGACTACAGTTATGTTTAGAAACTTCCAAAATAGTATACTCTGTAGCTTTTTTGAGAACCAAATCTACTACTACAATAAAATATAGGATCAAGTTTTATAAATAAAAAATTAAACCAGCATGAAAAACATTATCTCTTCTTAATTTTGTTCCCTATATAATTGTAGAAAAAATCCTTCAATGTACAGTTGAATTTTACATTTGTATAAATTATAACATGATATTTACACAGCTGAATTAGCATAATATTGACACAGTTGATAAATGTTAGATTTTGCAAGGTGACAAGCTACTCTAGATTGCTAGTTGGTACATTTTCTATAAAGGGGGGGAAGTAAATATTTTTAAGCTTTAAAGACAAGTGAAACAAGTTGGATAACTCGTCACTCAAAATGTAATAACGTTTTAGAAAATAATACTGTGTATCATACATTTAAATGTGTAAAGGTCATGCTTAGCACACAGACCCTGTAAGATTTATTGAAAATATGATGGGAGGCAAGACAGCAAGCATAATCCTTTATTCAAAATCTCGTATCTATGATGTTGTACTGGGTATGAACTGCTTCTGAACCACTTAGATGATGAGAGCAGAAAAGAGTACATTGTTCATTGTATAAGCACATACCATTTTTCAGAAGCCATGTCAGTCTACTGTAACAAGAATATCACACCTGTCCTGGCAGTTAAATTAAAATTACTCCTTGAGTATTACTCAGCTATGAAGAAGGATGATCTTTAGGCCTTCATAGGTAAATGGAAACAACTTGAGACTGTCCTCAATAGTGAAATAAATAAGAATCATATTTATAAATATCACATTGTGTTTCTAGTATAAAAAGTAATAAGAAATATAGAAGTAATAAAATCCAAAATGTGTAATTGTTACTGTAAAGAACAGGAAAAGAGGGTGCTCTGAAGGATATGATTGCATGTATGTTTAAGTGTGTAAGATGAATCACCATATTACTGGTTTTGTTAGATCATGGAGCAGAACTGTTTTCAGTCTCATTGTTTGAATGTGTAGTTTGTATGTTTTAACATTGTAACTTGAACAACTATTTCCAAAATGACAGTATGTAAGTTATCAAGTAATGATTTCTTAGTATTTTTTGTTCTTTTCTTTTTTTTCCTTGGAATTTTGTATTGTTGCTACAATTTTTTCTATTTTGCTTTTTTTTGTTTTGTTTTTAAATAAAATTAAAAAAATAAAAGACAAATTTACTCCTTGATAGAGTAAGTAGGAGTGTATTTGTGTGATAAAAAATTCATCTGATTTCTATTAAGTAGAATAATGATTTAATAGCTAGCTATCTGGACATATCATATAAACTACCATAACTGTATCCTTTGGTTTCTTAAGGATAGCACTGTTTTCCTCTATACTCCCACCCATGTACAGTATTACTTTTAATCTATTATCTTAGTTGGGAAAAGGAGACAGTTGTGGAGGTTTCCACCTGGGCTTCCTAAACATGAAATGTCATGTCACACAATATCACAGATTACTTCAGGCCTCAATTGTAACCCTGATTATACATCCTGTACCTGGATAAATACCACTGTTTGTGTACACCCTGCCAAGACCTCATCTATTACTAATACTTCATCTACTTCTGTTCTGTTAGGGGACCATAATGTCACTTGGATTCTCTGATTATCAGTATCAACCTAGGTCTTCTGTTCAGACTTGAAGTCTTTCTTTACCCTGTGTAGAAATTCATGAGTTAATAAACATAGATGTTCTTGAAGAAGGAAATCATTATCATCTATTACTGGAGTATGGAAGATTCTTGAGCTATGAAGATTACTGTTCATTCTGTTGAATACAATTATAAAAACTGCCATGGGAAAGAAAATTGGAAAAAGGTTTGACATATTTCATTGGCTAACGCCTTCTGGCATTCATCTTCTCCTAGCATAACCTAGTTATGCTCTCATTGGCTGGCCATCTCTCCTCGCCTGGTCTACTGTTCTTCGTAAGACATGCTGATCTTTTTTCTTCATATAATTGTGCTCACAGAAAGGCTCAGGCAGTTTGGCACTCAGTGTTTGTCTCTAGAGGTTCGAGATTCTAAGATTCTCATTGCTGTCAGTGAGCCTATGTGTGCCATGGCCTCTCCTAGCATCACACTTGAGTAAAGAAAAGAACAAAAAATATTTGTGTATACTGAAATCCTTCTCATTTTTTCTTTGAAGAAATATTCTTTTGCATGTTGATGAGTACATCAAACATTTGTCAAGTAATTGGTGCAAGTCAGCACTTCTAGTAATCTTTCCTTTGCAAACAGGCTTAATGTCCACAAGAATTTTCTCCTACCTCCTGTTGTTTACATTTGGAATGGATTGGAACTGTAGCAACATTTTTCTTCCTCATTACATAATGCTACCATGCAAACTACTGCAAAAAATTATTATATATCTATATGTATATACACTTTTCACTCAAATGGTGATTTCACATGACTTGTCTGCATACTATTTAAATTGCAATTTAGTATACCATTTTCTAAATTGTCTATTTGGACCTCTACATCAAACCTGTTGTAAACTGTTATTAATGCATTTACAGAACACTGCTAGCACTGGCACCTTGATATATTGTAATCGACATTGGCTAATTTTCTTTTGTAGCAGTTGTAGCTTCCAGGAACTTTAGGATATTGATCATTAGCACAGTGATCCATGTCACAGAATCTTCATTTATCACATCCTCATTTTCACTAATGGCATCAGTAAACACTTTAATTTACTTCTACAACACAATGGGATGCTGCAAAAGAGCTATGAAGATAAATTCAAGATTTGAGGAGGAAGTAAAAGGTTGTATCTATGCTAATGGTCACACGAAATTATTTAAATTATATGAAGCATCATTCAAGTAGATAACTATGTACACTGAGTATTTAGAGAAGCAATTTCAACCTTTAAATTTAATTATTCCTTTTCACTGTAACCTATAAATGTAAGTATGGCATACTTTTCCAAAGTAAGTTGCTTTGTAAAACATATTTCTGGCTTTGTAAAATATTTTTTCCCAATCTGGGATGTGAATGAGCCCATATTACTAGGATTTTTTTCATAGAAAGTGATTTTTAATCATGTGCAATCCAAGTGTTTCAAATCATTTCAGTTTGCATATACCAGATATCTGTAAAGATTCACATTTGTAGACATCTTTATTTTTCAGGTACTTGTAAATATCTTTATTGTTACCTGTCCTCCATTTAGTGGCAATACAGTTTATGGTTCACTACACCTTGAAATTGCTTAACTGACACACATGACCTGACACGAGCCAAGATAGGCAAAGCAGAAATGGAAAAGTAAAATAGGTAATACGTAAGACAGTATGTTGAATATTTGACTACAAAATTCTTTATAGTCTTTCTATACAGTTACTGATTTGAATTAACTATAATTTATTCATATGTTCTGAAATTTGACCCACAAGTAATTACTGTTAAAATATAATACCATTGACAATAATAACTACAAAATAAAATGTTCCACTGTTTTTTTTAATGTATGTTGATGTGCAATGAACTGAATGTATTATGTAGCTTTTTCATATTTAGAATTTTCTGAAATGTGCTTAACTTGTTCCATGAGAATTTGGCAAGCATGATTGTTTCTGGCTTTCAATTATTTCCATAGAAAACAAATAAAATAATTTGTTCCATTAATGTAGTCATTGCTTCTGTCATAGTATTCTATTGGAACACAATAACAAGACTCACAGTTTGCTGTCTACTGATCTCCATATGGCAACGAGGTTGCTGTTACTATTTAAAATCTTTCGGTGAATACCAGTCAAATACCAAATATCACATTCATAAACGAGATGTTATTGTCAGTTTTGTAATGGGCTTTTTTAAAAATTGTTAAAATAAACCACTTTGTTAAGTGTCCCTTAAACATTTGTACATCTTGTGTTATGTCTGTTTTTCTAGTGAAACTTTACTGATACAATAGCTTTGATGAAAGTCTGTACAATGTAGCACCATCTTTTTAGAATGATAATCACTACTTACAATTTCTAACTTAGATGTGCTTGATGAAAAGCAGCTGCTACCTATTGTTAATTAATGCATTATGAATTTTGAAGACTAGTAATAAATTTCCAAATCTAAAAGAACGTGATATTTGTTTTCCTATACAATGATATATTGTATGCAATATGGACTTCAGTAATTATATTTATAAACATTGAGTACATACTTCGTTCATACCAGTACTTTCATATTATTTTCTCACTTATTTTTTACCATAATCATCTAAGAAGTTCCTACTAGTAAGTTTTATAAAAGGTACAACTGAAACATAGTAATGTGTCTAAAGTCAATTCTACATAATTTATGAATGTCTTTAGTGTTAATGCAAACTTCAGTTTCCTAAGTATATTTTTAGACTTGTTTGCTATGTTCCTAAAAGCCTACTAATACACCTAATCATTTACTAAGACTAAAAGCTATTAATTTTAAATTCTCATTTTTAAATTTAAGATTAAAAAGACACAGAAAAGAAAAACAAAAAGTAATATAGACAAACAACAATAAACCAAATACAAGAACAGTACAGGTTTACAAAACAAGATGACAGGAATTTTTCATTTTGACAGGAATTTGACAATGGTTATAATATTGCATACTGTTACCTTCAAGAGGGTTGTTTAGATTAAAAGATATAGACATGTAAAATTGATGTAAATATATGTGTATTAACTGTTCTTTTCCAATAACTAATATAATTATTAGTATAGGCAGTCTAGCTATCATATATATATATATATATATATATATATATATATACACACACAGAAAAAAATTTATGTCTTTTTCCTTTTCTCTTCCTTATTTGCTTCTTTCCCTTATTCTAATTACTTTTCCTCTTTGCACAGTTTCTTACCTTATGCAGTATTCATTGTAAATTTTGGAACATGTATCATTTTTCAGTTTCTTACACCAAGGAGACAATATGGTATTTACACATATGAGTTTATTTCACGTATGAGTACGGTCTCAAGTCGTGTCCATTTGCTTTTGCTTGTAAAGTCTCCATGCAATTATGCCCTGTGGCCTGCAAGGGTGACAGGGTGTCCCCTGACATACTGTGCTGGGTTGCTCTATGATGCTGGGCTGGGCAGAGGTTGGATCCTCTTGCTGCTATCAGGGACAGACTCCAGGATTGTGTTGCTGGGGCCTGGGACTTGGTTGCGTAGAGAACCTCTGGCACCGAGGTAGCTATGAGGGACATAACCCAGTGCGTCACCAGGGCCTATCGCCTGGCTGAGTGGAGTTCAAAACCGTCCGGAGCCAGGAGACTGGGCAGAGCGCGATCCCGAGCATGGCACTGCCTGGACCTTGCCTAGGGCTGGGAGGAGTTCAGAGCTTCTGGAGAGCGCGGCTAGCCAGAGCATGTACCTGATGGAGTTCAGAATCTCGGGACGGCTACATGACTAGCTGGGCGGCACCGCTGAACTATGGAGCTGGGGCCTGTGCTCTGATGTGCACAAATTCTCCAAGATCCTTCAGAGCTCCCCCCATGGGCGGCTTCTGGGCTTTGGGCTGGGCTGGGCTCAGTACCTCTGTGGCCAGCGAGGCTGGCAGGGTGTTCCCCTTATGGACTGTACTGGGTCGCTGGGCTGGGCAGTGTTCGGATCCTCTGAGCAGCTAGCAAGGACATACCGCTGGAGTGCAGTGCTGGGGAGCCCTACTCCTGGCTGGGTGGATTCAATGCTCTGGGACCCAGGCAGCTAGCAGGAGCACGAACCCCAGATGTGGCACTGCCTGGTTACGCGTGTTCTCATTTTTTAAAGTAATGGGTTCTACTTATTTGAATTTTCTGTGCAGTAACTTTGTTTTCACATATTTCTGATTTTTAATGACAAAGCTTTTTATCAAGCGAACCAAATTCATGATGCTCTTTATTGCCGTAAATACATAAGGAAATGTGGTAAAGAAAGAATTGATATGATGGGGGAGAGTAAAAGCAATTATTCGAACTTGCTTCTCTCCTAACAAATTAAGAAAATACAAAATAAATACATTGGGACGTTTTTGCAAAATAACAGTAGGTTGCTAAGATTTTGTAATTGATTCACAACATGGTATAATTTATGTCAAGACTATATATATATTATATATATATTAAATACAGGAGTGTAGTAAGTAGGAGGACACCTACTGCTGTGTGGCGCCTACAGGCTGCTTTTTCTGCTTTGCCTGTTGATTAGCATTACCTACAGTGGCTGTGAAACAAGTGCATTTCCACAGGGAATTTGTCATCTGTTTCTGTTAATGTTTTGCTTGCTGCTTTTACAGGCTTGGCAGCCTTGCTAGACACTGACTTCCAGTTATTTTTTTATTGCAACTGAAAAAAAAAACATAGTTGTAAACTGTCAGTTCTCATCCATCACTGTATTATCATGAACCACTTTGGCCATGGAGTTCATCTAATTCATTCTGCAGCCTTCAGGCAGGATTTTATTAAAAAAAGAAAAAAAAACAGCAGTCCAAGTTTTATCAGATATTTAATCTGTTTCAAAAGTCACAGAGAAAGACTATTAAGATATCTGGCATTTCCTTGAATGCCATATGGCAACTTAGCTGTTTTCATTATTTTATGATATTAAGTAAATATTTATTGTATGCATAGGCTTTTAGTCAGTGGGGATGGAATAATGTGAACAAATTGCACCTATAAAAAGAGCTAATGAGCACATTTTTAGAAATAATTAGAAGACTATCCCTGATTTAAAGAAAAGTCATATGACAATTTAAGATAGATTATTATGTTCCATGAGAAATAATTGCAAGGAAAGTGACTAAATATAGGTTGCCAATAGTAAACATCAAACAATTAGTTTTAATTAGGAAAATGCAGTACAATTAACCTGAGATCTCTAATAGGGTGGAGAAAATGTAGTCAAACTCCATCTTAACCTTTAAAATTAAAAGTAAGATCAGCACCCTAATTTATTGTCTAATAAAAGCTTATTCATACAAACACTGACATGTTTTATTATACAAATTTTGGAGTCATATTACCATATTTTGATAAATGTCAGAGTTTCACATTTACATATACTAGTATGCAGTCAGACTGTCTACAGTAGATTCCTAAACAACCCTTATTCTTCCACCATCACTGTATCTCCTCGTTCTGTGACTTTACAGTTACCCAAACAGTGGGAGAAGTGTTTCTTATCTTCTTGACTTTAAATCTGTGACTTGCCATGGCCAATAGGATGCTATCTTGCAGCAAAAATGTGAATGAAATTTAAGCTAGATCCACTGTGAGTCTGATCATTTTCATCAGGAAAATCTGTATAGCTTCTGCTCCTTAGGAAAGCTACTGAATAAGGCCAAATGGACCAATATGGAGAATATCTGAACATCGGTCTTAGAAAAGATCCATCAACAACCAACCCTTTAAGTAAACCTGGCTAAGCAGCTCTGTTTTTACGATCACTGCTAGTCTTCAAGTTCATGAGTTGGCACAAACTAATGTGACAAAATTTTGCTAATTTGACATTATTGTAACAATGGACAATTAATACATTGCTTCACTTTGATTTCTGTTTATTACTTGAGAATACCTAGACTGAAAATTAGGTTGTACTTACTAGATACTTTTTAATTAATGAATGATTTAATTATATGAAATATCAATTGGAAATTCCAAGATATCATTACATAAGTTCCTCTAGGGCAGAATTCTAAATATGACTTATTCATAACTTTAGAACAGTGTCAAAACTTGATTTTTTTATGTTCTGAATAAATTATTGGAAAATTTAAATTCATATCTATTTGAACAAAGTCCTCATTTGGTTTAAATTATCAATGTTGATTTCCTTCCTCCATCATTGTTCCTTTAAAAATAAAAAGCAAAACAAAACCATTTTTAAAAACTGATGTTTTATGACAGTAAATGATATTAATCCTCATGTATTTAATAACAGCATTATTGTTATCAATATTCTGCCATTCATCTTAATTTTTATCAACATGGGTTGATATTTTTCACTATTTTCAATAAATTTCTCATATATAACATTTTACCTATAAATATTCAGATGCATGGATACTAAGAAATGAATTATTACTATTTTAACTGTTTCACTGTGTACACTTTGTTCAAAACTGCTTCCATGCTTTAAATATATGGAATTTATGTAGTTAACTATATTGCAATAAAGGCCTATAAAGTATACATTTTGTTACATCTGTGTATAACAATTATGTACACTTTACTGCTATTTCAATTTAATTCTAATATTTCTCAAATATATAAATTGCAATTTTTGTTCTTACATTGGTTATTTATTCAACTGTAAAATATTCCTTGATTTTCAAAAATTTATTTATTGCAAAATGACTGCATATAATTTTAATTTTTCTTTAATTCTATATAGATTGTTATGTTTTATTTGTGTTCATCCACTGTCTACAATTTCCTCTTGAATTAAATGTGAAAGCATGAGTATTTTATTATTATCATAGAAAAAAGCAGATTTTCTAGATGTAATTTTCAAAATTAAACAAAATTTTTTCTTCAGTTTTTCTTATAGATTTTAAAGAAACTAAATATTTTCAAATCACAAAGTGTGTTCATCTGTGTACATTTTTTTCTTCACTTATTTATATGACTATGTGTTTTCCCTGTTCATCCCCTTGAAGTTATTTTCTTTCTATACTAAACAAGACGTTTATGAAATAAATCTTGCCTTGTCATAACATATAATTATTTCTGCATACAAAGAATTTAATTTATGTTTGCATTTATAATTTTGAAACTCATTTGCTTTTGGGGTTTTATTTTGCTAATTTCTTTTATTAATACATTTTTAAAATTATGTTTGATCAATGACAAGATTAGAGGTATTCTATTTTATTTTATTCTATTCTGTATATTAATTTAATGTGATTTGTAATTTTTTCTTTGATGTTTGTTACACTGGAATATTGAATTTATTTTAAAATGGAATTTTCATTGTGAGAATAATTTTATTACATTTTTAATTTAGTTTACTGATATAGGAGCATTAGTACTTTGTTATGTTTTTATATTTGATAAATTTTCAAAAGTTTTCAATTTCACAAAGTAGTTACTGTTAATTAAAATATCTAAGAATTTTTGTACTGCTACTATTGTATCTTCTTTTTATTTTTAATTTAACATTTTGCTATAATGAAATATCTCTGACTCTTTGACCCCACACCCTTTTCCTTCAGGTACTTTGGGACTATAATACCTACAGATGCATTTTTAGATAGTTTTACAGTTATATGTTTATTTCTCTACTAAGCTTGTGTTTAAAGACTGCTTTATAAAACATAGAAACAAACAGAAAAATATGTATATGCAGTCAAAGGAGTTGGCACCTGAATGATTAAGAGTGGGAAATACTTATTAATTTTCAAAATAAGTTTCTTTCCCCCCCCCAGAAACTGAGAGGAATCTGATAATTATCTAAGAGTCTACTGGTGTTACCAGGCAAAATTTCCAAAGTGATCATTGTAGTTCAATTTTACACACTACAAGGTAAGACTGTTGCAATATGAAAATGTAGGTCCTTTGTTTCTTCAATCATATCTTGTGGAATAGTGTTTAATATGAATGTTGTTTCCTTATTTTTTTTGTAGAAACTCAGTATTTATAAATGTATTTTAATTATTTAGCTTCTGTATTCATCATTTCTTCATTTAGACTTTACATTTCATTTTGTATTTCTTCTCTTGCTTTTTTTCCCCTACTTTTACCAAATTATGTTCTCAGCTGAATATAAGATTGTTTGTTGAATTGTTTGGTTTGGTTTGGTTTGGTTTGGTTTGGTTTGGCTTGGTTCATGTGTTCCAGAATGTATTATTCATTTATGAAGCTGTATTTTTTACAAGATTGTGACTCTTATATTCTGTTCTGCTTATTATCCTTTGCTGATATGATATATTGATCATCTTACTTTCAGCAGTTTGTTTAAATATATACATATGAATGCTAGCTTAAGGTACTTAACATATTAATGCAAGTTAATATGCTCACTTGTTTCTGGTTGGCTTGATTTAGTTTTGTTTGTTGGAAATGTAAGTACCAGTTAAAATTTTTAGTTCCCATTTTTTATTTTATTGTGATTGTAATTTATGCATTTTCAAGCAGTTTTCTGGAAAATGTCTCAATTTTTATGGAATCAGTTGAAGTACTAAGTATGCATATCAGGTTAGATTTCTTGTGAAACTGGTTAATTACAGTTTGGCCTTTTCTGTTATTTATGGGAAACTGCAGATTTCATAGATGGTCCCTGCATTTTAGGATGCAAATCTGGATATCTTCTATTTTATGGTCATTCTGCTTCTTCTAATTTTTTTTAGAGTTGTATATGAGTTTCAAATTTTACATTTATATTTTTATCTATTTGCAGTGAAAATTTTTGGTGAAAAATTTAATATAGATTGTTTCATTATTTTGTATATAGATATGTAGTTTCTCCAATACCATTTATTGGTGATGCTTTCATTTCTCAACTGTATATTGTTTGTGCCCTTCCTATTTAAGTCTGGGTTTTTAATTTGTTTTATTTGTCTTTATGTCTATTTTTATGTTAGTACAATGTTGTTTCACTTGCTCTTACTTTGTTATATATTTTTGAGTTTTGAAAGTGAGATGCCTTCAGCTTTACTTTCTCAAGATTATTTTTACTGTCTATTATCTTCTCTGACTTCATATGAATTTAAAATTACTTATATAGCAGTCTGACAAGAGGAAGAAGTGAGTTTCTGAAAATTCCTACTTGCAGCAAACATAATCCTATAAATAAAAAAATACACATTTTCACCAAAAGGTGATTATGATTAATAAATCACTTCAGTAACAGTGCAGGACACAAAAATCAACATAAAAAAATCAGTTGAGCTTCCTTATACAAATAACATTCTGATTGAGGAAGAAATTCATCCTTCTGGGGTAGCATCAAAAAGAATAAAATGCATAGGGATAAAGTTAACCAAGAAAATTAAATAGAAGAAGGCAGAGTGCTAAGAAGCAGAGAAAGTGCCATTCAGAGAGTCACTGTCTAGACACTGGAAAATAGCAATGTAAGGAAGACAAGAAGGAAGGAAGAGGGTGCTGTGGGCCCAGGAAAAATCTGAAGTGTGAATTGAATGCCACAGAGAAAGTGAATAGAAACTTCAGTGAAAAAGAAATAGGCAGCCATTGATTGTCACTGAGACTGTTTGGGAGGAGTAGTTTAAACCTGCATACACATGGTGAGAGCTAGTGGCCCTGACACCTCTATGGAGAAATGTAGCAGTGGAGTGGAGCAGTGTACATGGAGGTGAGTCATGAGTGTGAAGGAATGCAATGACTAGAAGTGAATGCAGAGAATTTAGTCCTCTCACAAGAGAGATCATTTGGCAAGGAGCCATCTTAGAGATAGATCTGCTGAGATCAGAAGTCATAACTGCAGCAGACTCCATATAGAGACTTGGACCCGTGGAAGGTGCTCAGAAAGTGGTGAGTCAAATGTGACTGACTGGTCTCCACCAGAAAATATAGGCCTACTGAGATTATGCCCTACCTTCCTGAGATAGATTGGGATTGGCTGGGACTCTGTCTCCACAGGTTGTCTGCCAGTGAAAGCAAAATTAAACCTGAAAATGGACTTTTTTTTATTCTCTATATTTTACTCTCATGTTTTTTTATTTTAGTTTTTCTTTTGTTCTCTTTTTTCTCCTTTATTATTTGATCTTGTTTTTATAGAAGTATAAATATGGTTTCTATCCTGTCTGTAGTTATGATTCTGTTCTGTTCTTTTCTTCTCTTTCTTTGCTCTTTCCTTCCAGTCTTCCATACAAGTTTCCTAAAGTTAGTGTGATCCCCACTTTTCCTCCAATCTTATTTATAATCTCTTCCTCTTCTTCCACTTCTCTATTTTCTCCTTAACCTATTTTAATTTTAACTCTGAGGGCAAATTTGACATATAAAGCCTTGTACACTGCATATAATTTTCTAGTTTGTTTTAGATTTTTTACATAACAACAAATCTAGCACATACAGATAAAAGTGGCAAATTAAGGATTAGTTTAGTTTTTCATTTTCCAGACTTTGTTTGATGTTATTGGTGCCTTTGTAGCCAAAATTGGCGTATTTGTTATAAACAGATATTGGTCCTGGTATTCCATGACTGATATTGACTAAGGGTCACAGAAAATACTGTTGCACAGTGCCAAATATCCAGGGAATGGGCAAAAATCTTCTCATGGCTAACAAACTTAAGAGATAAGATCTTCCAACAGACTCAAAACCCCAAAACTAGCTACAGCTAGAAGATATCTCAGAGAAGTAGTCATCATCTAATGGTCTTAAATACTATCAATAAATCAACCCACCATAGACAATGTACAAGCACTCCCCCAGGAATTCAAAGCAAAAAAGAAAGAAAAAGAAAAGAAAATGAGAAGACACTTAAACACAACACAACCCCAGACAGCTATTTTACCAAAGCAAATCCAGGAAACAATAAGGTGATACAATCCAAAAGCCTCCCACCATCCTTTCTGAAGTGACAACAATAAAGAAATTGAATGAGACTCTGGATAAAATGAAATCAGAAATAGTCTCTCAGATAGCTATAGAGATGATGTATGAAATAAAGACCATGCTTAGTGACACTAAAGCAGGTACAGACAAAAAATAGAGAAGCTTAAGAAAATTATGGAAGCTCAACATTGGAAAGAAATGGAATCCAGAAAGCTGATTCAAGCAGATATCCAGGAGAATAAAACCACCACTGAAAAGATTCAAAGTAGATTAGGCCAATGTAGGACAGAATCTCAGATGCTGAAAACAGGCTTACAGTTGGCAAACAGGAAAAGAAAGATTTCTCAAAAATATCAAAGGACTATATCAAATAAATCCAGCAGCTGCTAGAGGAGACAAAGAAGAATAATTTAAGATTAACTGGAGTCAATAAACATCAGAAAATACCACAAATGATATTAAAAAAATATTGACAAATATCATGGCACAAAACTTCCCTGATAGAGAAAAAGTATTTGACATACAGATTAGGGAGTCATACATAACTCCAGTTAGCCATGATGAAAAATAAATTCTACAACCTGGTATTTCAGAGTCAAGATTCCAGAAACTCAACAAAAGAAAAGAATCTTACAAGCTATTAGGGCAAAAAAAACAAATTACCTGTAAAGGAAAGGCAATCAGAATCAAAGCTGACTTCTTAGTATAAACTCTTAAGTCAAGAACTAGTTAGAGTGGAATACTCCAAGTTCTAAAGGAAAACAAATTTCAATCCAGATTGATGCACCCTACAAAATTATCTTTCAAAATTGATGGAAAAATAAGATATTTCCATGAAAAACAATATCTCAGGAAATTTATAACCACCTAAATCAGCACTCCAAAATGTTTTGAATAGCATTGTAGAAAGAGATAATAGGCACTACAGCTCCATGCACCCCAACAGAAGGCAAGGCAAACAATTGCAGATTACGGAAAAAAAAAACCAGGGAGCCAAAAATAGTAAAATAACATAACGAAGAAAAGTCAATACCTATCAATTATAACCATAAATATTAATGGTCTCAATGCACCAATCAAAAGGTACAGACTGGAATAGTGATTCACAAAGGAAAATCCAACAAAATGCTGCATACAAGAAATGCATTTAATTCAAAAAGAGTTTCATAGACCGAAAGTCAAAGGATGGAAAACAATACTACATGTGACAGGAACCCAGAAAATAAGAATAGCTATCCTATTTGCAGACAAAGTGAATTTTAACCCAAGATTGATTAAGAGAGATAAAGACTGTCAATATATCCTTGCAAAAGGAAAAATCTAAGAGAAAGGCATAACAATCATAAATAATTATGCAAAAAATACTAGTGCACCCAACTATATGAAGTATGTATTAATGGACATAAAAATCAAACTCTAACAGTTGTATTTGGAAATTTCAATACCCCACTGTCACAAAAAGACAGATCAATTGTGTGTTTCAGAAATGATAATATTTCATAGAATAAAGCCAAATAGTACCTAATAAGGACAATCATTGACTTCAAGGAAGTTATTGTTTCTTCAGTTAAGATCCAGTTTTTTAAAGCATATGTTCAACCATGCTGTGAAAACCTGATTTCCTCAATTAAAAACATGGACAATGCCACAGTTATTATTTTTTAATATTTATTTGTACCAGTTTGATGGTAGATATCATTGCAGTACTCTCTTATTACACATAATTACTTCTTGTATTAAAAAATTTAAAAAAGGCTGGAAATTTAGCTCAGTGGCATAAGCACCTGCCGTGCAAGCCCTTGGTCATGAGTTTGATCCCCGGTACTGATAAAAAATAAATAAATAATAAAAAAATAAAAATAGAATAAATGGCTTTACTTAGGAATAAATAAGGGGAAAAACTAACATGTTTTTGACAGAAAGAATCTAAGCTTTGTATCGCTTTTCTTGGGCAAAGTACCACAAAGTCATTATATGTGATTTTATCCAAGAAGCTTAATGAAACTCAAAGAGATAATGCAAATAAACAATACAAGTTACATTAGAATCTTATTGCTGTAAGCCACAAGAGAGAAAAACTTGTAAAAGCAGCAATATAAGAAAATTTTATAATGTACACGTTAAAAAACAAGAACTAATGATAACATCAAGAAAACAGTGAAATGATATCACCAATTGGTGAACAAGTTGGTTCCCTCTGCTAGCCAAAAAGTTCCTTAAAAACAACAACCTCATTATGACTCATTTCTCTTGTCATTTATTTGTATATAAACATGATATTCTTAGTAAATTATTCTAAAATTAATAAATTTATGATATTACATAATCGAATGGGTGGTCTTAAGCCAGGCATCCTGAGGTCTGCCTGGGCTTAGAAATACAGAAATATAGAAATAGAAATATAGAAATATCTATAGTGTTTTCTAAAATTTTTAAATCTTTGTTTCATAGTAAAGGATCAAAGATACAAATCTGGAATGGAATAAATGAAATATAGGAGAGGGTATGGAAATACAACTGCCTTAAAAATTCTGAAAAGTGATTAAATATCTTTCATCATTTCTATATATTCCTAATTTTTATGAATCCTGTAAGACAGCTATTACACTTGTTAATGATAATAAAAGTTCTACTAAAGAAAGTAACAAAACTTGCCAGTATAGCAAATAAATTATGTGTACTCATTAAAAACATGCAGAATATATAGGCTGAACTAGAGAAATGAAATTTAAAATATTCATTCTTATTTTCAAAAAGTAACAATAATTTTTTGTCTGTTCTTTTCAAAACTTTTTAAAAATATAATTGTATTGAATTTATCTATGCATTAGATAATGCATCTCTAAAACTTAAAACACCAGAGTTCACCTCAAAGAATATGTTTCCAACATTAAACATCACTTTAATTTTCTGAAGCAAATATTTATTCATCTAAAACAAACAAAGCATATTATTTACTATTCCATGTCATTATTTATTAATGCTATATTTTAACTAAAGTATTATGTAGATTGTAAATGGAAATATATAATCACAAATCCATTTCTCTTCATGTCACCTAATATAACAAAACAGCCCTCACATATACCAAGAAGTAACAGAAATAAGGCTGTGATTACCAAAGTTTGATAATAAGGATGTCAAAGAAAATTATAAGTTGTTTCAGACCTTCATATTTAAGTTATTTTTCTTTAGTGGCTTGTATTATAAGTAAAACTGACATTGTCACATCTGGTGAGTTGGAATCTTATGTTTGTTTCATTGGTTGGTTTGGTGTGATGTGGGTTTTGGTGTTTTGAGACAAGATTTTGCTATATTACTCTGCTAGCCATGAATTGGTCAACCACCTCAGATTCTCAATTGGTTGAATTATGAGCCATGTACCACCACACCTTCTTGTGAAGTTTTGCTTTTTAAATTAGTAAGATTGAAATTGTTTGAGACTGAATGACTGGATTGTTTATTAGCAGAAAAAAGGGAATATTTATAACTCTTTATTTTATTTGCCATTATTTGAACCCAGTGATTTTTTTCAGTACATTAACTAGTTAAATGGTTTTGATGAAATTATCAGCTTCTGGAAAACAAAGAGACTAGTTGAAATTTGACATTTAACTTTTCTCTTTATGATAAGATAGAAAACAAATATCTCTTCAATGTTAATGAATGTGGACATGAATTACCTGGAATAACATTTGTTTCAATTGTAAAATGTACTAGGTGCATTTAAAATTATATCCACTGATTCTCTCTTGTATATTTTTGAGGTAGATTACTTCTAATTTTGCTGGCGTATGTTCAAATTCATGTAGAGTTTCCTGGTGAATTCATTCAGAGGATGTAGGTTGGAACAATGAGTTGCATGAACAATATTATCTCTGCTTCACAGATGACAAAACTTAGAAAGAAAAGCAACATGAAACATTCAATACCAAAGAATGCATCACTGACAAAATCAGGATTAGAACTCACTGTCCATGATTTCCAGGAGCGCATGTTGGCTGAGATTCTAAAACACTTGACTAAAAGAATTTGTTAGCTTTACAAAAGCTAAACAAACACAAATGTTATGATACAGATGTGAAAATAATAGTAAAATCTTTAATTTAGAAATTAACTTACAAAAAAAGAAACTTACATATAGTTTTTTTATTATTGTAGAAAAAATGCTACACATGACCCTGGATATTGTACACTTTGACACAGAAGTAAAGTACACCATATGTAACTTTGGACTTATATTTTGTTTCATAAATTAAGCAAAGTAGTGTCCAAATCCTATTTAGTTTGATTCATATTTCTAATGTTCAATTTTTAATCTAATATAATACAACTGTGTTCCATTTATCATATGAATAGGTAGAAATGTGGATATGAAAATTGTTTGTTTTCCCTGAAGACAAAGTCTTAAATGTATTAATTCTCCATTAATATCCAATGCTACTTCTTCAAACATGAATAACTATGAATTTCTTCAGTAAAATGTATCACGGTATAAGTTTATTACAGTGCAGGGAGGGTTTTTATTCCTCAGATTTTAAGCATGAATCTGAGACTTTGGGAGATTTGAGAAAACTTTTTTGAATGGATATGATCAAATTATTTTCACACCAGTATAAAAAACTTAGGCCCTTTACATCCTCATTCTTTTTTGAATCACAATGGAACTTTCTAGAGGCTGAAGCATACAGGATGGTGTTATTAGTTTAATGTGTACATTTTATTCCCTCAAACTTTCCTTCTGTTTGAATTACTAACATGGTAAATGTCAAAGATGCTATACAATACAGGTAGTAAATCAAATTTCTTTTAAGTATTTGATAATTATTATAAAGCATACTTCAATCTAAGGGCTTTATAGAACAGTTTTTAAAAAAGAAACATTTGTTTATATGAGTTTAAGTTTTGTATTTCCTTTGTTCTGATTTCTAGAATTTTGAAAACTATTTCTATTCTTAAATTTCCAAAAAAAGTCTATTCTATTTTTTTCTACCATATAACATTTACATGTCTTATACATTGGTGTATGATTTTCACTTGTGCTATACAGGTTGTTGGTTATGAATATCCCTCATTGCAGTATCTCCCTAAATGAAACATTGACTTCACCAGGCTAGGATTTTTGTATTTCATAGTCACTTATAAAAGAATCATTGAGATCATTATTCATCACATAGTATGTGAGGAGGGAACACTGAACATTCATAAAATGAGGACTTATCATATTATCAAGGATATTGTATCCTTCCACATATTACAGTTAATTTACATACCATGTTGTACATATAATAGGTTACTGACATGTTTACATATTATTCTTACAAATAAAGGGCTTCTAAAAAGTCAATCATTGACCTAAAAAACGTGATTCTCAATGAATAATGAAATTTGTCACAAAATCCTGTGATTGACAAAATATAAATTCCTCCTGGTAACATGATATTTATAAAATTAGAAAAGGGTAGAAAATAAAAGCAGAAAAAAATAAATCTCAAATACTATCAGAATGTCCAAATAATCCAGAAAAGTAATGGCTTCTTTCAATATCAAAACATTTTTAACATTTTCTTCTTTATAAATTCCTTAAGATCACACATTAGATGTGGTAAAAATCAACCTTGAATAACTCTGTACATATATGTAATTACATGTTCATGCTTACCAATAAATATTCCCTTGGTGCATTTTCTACATATAAAAACATGCCATAAGCAAACAGAAAATATTTACTCAGCCATACTTATATTTATACATATATTTTTTTCATACTGCACTAAGGTAAGCCTTACAAGTTATCTTTAGTGGAGGTGGTATTAAAGGCATTCAATTTATTTTCATTCTTCAGAAATCATTTAGCCTCTCACAATTAAGCACAACAGTGATACTTTTTTTATAATGTTTCTTATCAACTCAAAATTTTATTCTTTTTCAAATTTTTGAGTGTTAATCATAAATAATGTTGGATTTTTCAAATAATTATTATACATATATAATATGATTATATAATTTTATTTCTTTATTCTATTGATATGGTGCTATGATAGTTGATTTTAAACATTAAGCCACCTGGGCCCTGACTGCACACGCTCCGGCAGAGGTGGAAACCCAGTGTGCACCAGGCAAACTTGGAACTCTGCACCCAGACAGTAAGACCATGCTCTGTGTCTGATACCACCCCAAGGTGCACCAGACGGAACAGGGGGCCTAACTGGACTATGCTCAGTGAATCCCAAGCAGCCAGCAGGGCCAGTAACCCACCCTGGGCCCTGACTACACACGCTCCAGTGGTGGTGGAATCCCAGGGCGCACTGGACAAACTTGGAACTCTGTACCCAGAGGAACCTTGGACTACAGCAGACTATCTGTGCTAGCTTGAAGGGAAATTAAGTGACTGCCTCACCAAAAAAGAAGATCTCAGTTGGTTCCAGTCAGTGTGGTGAGTATGCCCATAAAATAGACGTGTAACACAGTGGGTAAATAGGGCTAGTAGTAAAGCTCCCTCCAATTAACTGTAAGACCTTGGTGAGTCTGACAAGAATAAGAGTGACCTCTTGATACACACAGAAAACATCAGGCAGAGTGAGGAGTATGTTGAGAAGGACTCCCCCAACTTGAAGAAAATAAAAAAGGGCTTATGGGATACACAGGCACACAATAGGGACACAGTAGGGCCTCAGTTGACATAAATACTATAGACAGGGAGATTTGATGACCTGGAATAACCTGAAGATAAAGTATTAACAGAAATTAAAGTTGACCTACATCAATACTACTAGGCTTGTCAGCCCAGGAAGAATACAGGACTCAACCAACAGGCCCTGCAGCAGGAAGTCTGGTGACTGGCCCACCTATTCGTTGTGGGACCCAGCAAATGGGCAAACATCAACTGTACAGTAGGACACAAAGATACACACTACCAACAGTTGACACTAGCGGGTCTGAAGGACCAAACACTAATTAGAAAGATGGAAATGGCAAAAAGAAAAAGCAAAATGCAATCTCAAACATCCAATCCACCAGGTGCAAGTAGAGGAGACATTGAAATAGAGGACTTTAAACGTAACACACTGGAAATCTCTGAAAAGATAGCGAATGAAATAAAAAAACAACTCAGTGATGCCAGAGAGGAAATCAAATTAGAAGTACTCTCCCATGTAAAGATAGAAGTAACAACCTTAGTAAAGGAGTTGCTGAGTGCACTTAAGGAAGAAATAGAGAAAAAAGTACAGGAACATGGGAAACTGATTGAAACCTTGAATGAACAATATGGAAAACAAGCAGAATTCATGAAGCAAACTGAAAGAGACATCCAAGAAACAAAAAATTATATTCAAACCATGCAAAACCTTTTAAATGAAGCTGAGGATAGGATTTCAGACTTTGAGAACAGGATTGCAATTAGTGATCATGAAAAGATAGAATTTTTAAAAATAACAAAGCAACATGAAATGACAATCCAAAAGCTTCAAGATGATGCCAAGCAACAATATAAAAATTAATAGGTATTAGTGAAGACTTGGAGTCAATACAAATGACATATCTAAAATATTCACAGAAATAGTAGGAAAAAAATTTCCAAACATGGGGAAAAATCTGATATGCATATAAGTGAGGCATATAGAATGCCAAACAGTTACAACCAACATAAATCTACACCCAGACACATAATAATTAAGATCTCAGTCATACAACATAAAAACAGAATACTAAAAGCTGTTAGAGAAAAGACACAAGTAACCTATTGAGGAAAGCCCATTAGAATCACAGCAGACTTTTCAGCACAAACCCTCAAGTCAAGACTTGCTTGGAGTGAGCAATTTTAAGACCTGAAAAAACACAACTTTCAACCCAGACTGATGTACCCAGCAAAACTTTCATTCAAATTTAATGGAGAAACAAGATACTTCCATGACAAAGAACAACTGAAGAAATTTACATCCACCAAACCAACCCTAAAAAGAGTGTTGAAAGACATACTAGACAGAGATAAAAATGACCACAATCCCCCAAACAACAGAAAGAAACAGGTAGGACAAACAATTAAATAAGGGGGAAAAGCAGAAAGCAAACAATTGGAACATAACGTGGCAAAGTTGATTCAGTACATATCAGTGATATCCATAAATGTAAATGGCCTCAATTCAACTATCAGAAGAAATAGGTTGACAGAATGGATCAAGAAACATGATCCCACAATATGCTGTAGACAAGAAACACATCTGACCCAAAAGGAAACTCATAGATTAAAAGTAAAAAGATGGAAAACAGTATTTCATGCAACAGGACCCAGAAAAAAGCAAGAGTAACTATTATACTTGCAGACAATGTGAACTTCAAATCTAAAATGATTAAAAGAGACAAAGAAGGTCACTACATACTTGTAAGTGGAAAAATTCAAGAAGAACTATCAATTATATATGCACCAAACACAGGAGCACCCAGCTATATACTAGATATATACTAGATACTAATGGACATGAAAAACCAAATACACAGTAACACAATTATTACAGGGGACCTTAACAGCCCATTGTCACAAAGATATAGATTAACTAGACAAAAAGTCAGCAAAGAAGTAATAGAACTGAATCATACCTGTGAGCACCTGTACTTAGTAGATGTTTACAGAGTGTTCCACCCAACCACAACAGAATACACATTATTCCCAGCTGAACATGGGACATTCTCCAAAATAGACCATATATTATCCTATAAAAGATTCTTAGGTAAATGCAAGGGTATTAAAATTACTCCATGCATAATATCTGACCATAGCACATTGAAATTGGAAATCCATGGCAAAAGAAATTATAAAACCTGCATGCATACATGGAAATTAAACAGCAACCTCTTAAACAACCAGTGGGCTAAGATGAAATTAAAGAAGAAATAAAGCAATACCCACAATTTAATGAACATGTGGAAACAACCTATTGTAATCTGTGAAATGCAATGAAAGCTGTCTTAAGAGGGAACTATATAGCAATAAATAGTCATATGAAGAAAACAGAATGAACACAAATAAACAACCTAATGCTCATCGCAATCTTCTAGAAAAAGAAGAGCAAGTTAAACCCAAAGCTCATAGGAGAGAGGAAATAATAAAGATTAGAGCAGAAATCAATGCAATCAAAACAAAAAAATACAAAGAATTAATGAATCAAAAAGCTGGTTTTTTGAGAGAATAAACAAAATTGACCAACCTCTAACTAACCTTATAAAGAAAAAGAAAAAAAACCCAATACGGACTAAAAAGGGGGAAATTACTACAGATCCCATGGAAATTCAAAAGGTCATGAATACCTACTTTGAAAATCTCTACTCACATAGAAAGGAAAATACAAAGGAAATGGACAGATTTCTAGAAACATATGAACAACAAAAACTCAACCAAGAAGATATAGCAATAGCGATTAATCCAATATCAGCTATTGAAATTGACAATGTAATTAAAAAAAGAAAACCTTACCAACAAAGAAAAGCCTAGGTCCTGATAGATTCATGGCTGAATTCTACAAGAAATTTAGAGAAGATTTGGTGCCAATACTTCTTAAACTCCTCAATGAAATTGCAAAGAAATTAATCCTCCCTAAATCATTCCTGGAGGCAAGTATTATTTGATCCAAAAACCAGAGAAAGACCCAACCAAAAAGAACTATGGGCCAATGTCACTAATGAACATAGACACAAAGATTCTCAATAAAATACTAGCAAATTGAATGTAGCAAATCATCAAGAAGATTATACATCATGACCAAGTGGGGTTCATTCCATGAATGCAGGGATGATTTAACATACATAAATCAATAAATGTGATACACCACATCAACAGAGCCAAAAACAAAAACCACATGATCATCTCAATAGATGCAGAAAAAGCTTTCAATAAAGTCCAACACATGTTCATGATAAAAACACTTCAGAATATTGGAATAAATGGTGTCTACCTCAACCTTACAAAGGCCATCTATGACAAACAAAGAGCCAGTATTATACTACGTGGACAAAAACCAAAAGCTTTCACTTTAAAATCAGGAACAAGACAAGGATGTCCACTATCATCACACCTTTTCAATATAGTTCTGGCAACACTAGGCAGGGCAATTGGACAAGAGAGAGAAATAAAAGGAATAAAGATAGGAAAGGAAGAAGTTAAATTATCACTATTTGCAGATGACGTGGTACTCTACATAGAAGACCCAAAAAACTCCATTAAAAGACTGTTAGAGGTAATAAACAAATTCAGCAGTGTAGCTGGATACAAAGTCAATGCTCAAAAATCAATAGCATTGTTGTACACAAAGAAGCAACTCACTGAGAGAGAAATTATGGAAATATCACCCTTCACAATAAAATCTAAAAAAATGAAATACTTAGGAATCAACGGAACTAAGTATGTAAAAGACCTACATGCTGAAAATTATACTATGTTAATAAAGGACATTGAAGAGGATATTAGAAAATGGAAGGATATTCTTTGTTCCTGGCTAGAAGAACCAACATTGTGAAAATGGCCATACTCCCAAAACTGTTATACAGATCTAATGCAAACCAATCAAAATACCATTGACATACCTCAGAGATGTAGAGAAAAAACTCCTAAAATTCATTTGGAAACAGAAGAAACCTAGAATAGGAAAGGCAATTCTGGTCAATAAAGACAAGGCAAGAGGCATCTCAATTCCTCAATTGAAACTGTACTATGAAGCCACAGTGATAAAAATAGCATGGTACTGGCAAAGAAATAGACCTGAGGACCAATGAGAAAGATTAGAAGATGCATGTATAATTACAAAGACACTCAGCCAACTGATATTTGACATAGGGGCTAAACATGCTCACTGGAAGAAGGATAGCCTCTTTAATAAATGTTGTTGGAAAAATTGGCTCTCCACATGAAGAAGACTGAAACTAGATGCATGCCTATCACCATGCACAAAACTAAATCTAAATGGATCAAAGACCTAAACATTAAAACAGAAACACTAAATCTACTGGAAGATAAGGGAGGTGGAATTCTTGGAGACATAGGGGTAGGCGGAGAACTCATGAACAAAATGCAAACTGCATGGGAAAGACTTCAAGGAATCAACAATTAGGATCTCATATTATTGAAAACTTTCTGCACTTCAAAAGAAATTACTGACAGAGTGAAAAGAAAACCCACAGAATGGGAAAGAATTTTAGCCAGCAACCCCTGAGACAAAGGACTTATATCAAGAACTTATAAAGAATTGAAAAACATCAAGCTACCCAAATTCAAAGACCTTCTCCAAAAATGTGCATCTGAGGTGAACACACAGTTCTCAGATGAAGATATACAAATGGCAAATAAATACATGAAGAAATATTCACCATCACTGGTCATTTGAGAAATGCAAATTAAAACAACACTGAGATTTCATCTCACTCCTGAAAGAATAGCTGCTATCAAGAAATCACCTCATAAAAAATGTTGGTAATGCTGCGGAGAAAAAGGAACATTGCTCCACTCTTGGTGGCAGTGTAGACTGGTGCACCCACTATGGAAATCAGTATGGAGAATTTTCAGAAGACTAGGACTGAAAGCTCCATTCAACCCAGCTATTCCCCTCCTGGGTATTTTCCCAGAAAAACTGAAAAGGTCATATCACAGTGATATATGTGCACCCATGTTCATAGCAGCACAATTTGTAATAGCTAACTGTTAGAAACAACCAAGACGCCCATCAGCCGCGGAGTGGATGAAAAAGATGTGATATTTTTATACAATGGAATATTACTCAGCTATGAAGAAGGATGATCTTGAGGCCTTCATAGGGAAATGGAGACAACTTGAGACTATTCTCATTAGTGAAATAAATATGAATCATATTTATAAGCATCTCATCATGTCTCTAGTGTAAAAAGTAATAAGAAATGTAGGAATAATAAAACCCATAATGTGTAATTGCTACTGTAAAAAAGAGAGGAAAAAAAGTGCTCTAAAGTATATAATTGCATGTATGTTTAAGTGTGTAAGATGAATACCCATATTACTGTTTTTGTTAGATCACAGAGCAGAATTGTTAACAGTCTCATTATCTGAATGCTTGCTTTGTATGTTTTAAAATTGTAACTTGAACAACTATTTCTGAAATGACAGTATGTAAGTTATCAAGTAATAATTTCTTAGTGTTTTTTGTTCTTTTCTTTTTTCCTTGGAATTCTGTATTGTTGCTACCTTTTTTCTGTTTTGTTTTGGTTTGTTGTCTTTTTAAATAAAATTTAAAAAAAATAATTAAACATTAAACCAGCATTGCATGTTTGGAATTAATCCTATTTTTTTCATGACCTAAATTTTAGACAGTTTGGCATTTAATTTACTTTTATTTTTATTGCTGTACTTTATGTAAAACAGTTTATTATGTGTTAATATACATTTACAAAGTTATACTTTTTATTGTCACTATAACAGTACTTGATTTTAAACTGTTAATTTTAATTAATACTGTCTTTTTTATTGATTCAATTAAGTTGATAAACTGCCTAAAATTTACTCTGTTTTTCACTCTATCTGGATACATCTCTTCTGAAAAATGATTGCTGTGTAACTTATCTCATACCATTAACTATCGTTTTTTGACTTACCAACTGACATTGTATAAGATAGAATATTGCATTACATATTCACTAGAGATAACAACAGTGGTCTTTATTATCTTGTCTTTATAAGAATGCCACAAATTTTACCAATAACCATCATACTTGTTGATTATTTTTCTCTTTTTTTATTTATTTTATTTATAATTTTATTTAAAGAGGAAAAAACAAAACAAAATAATGCAGAATAAAGGGTAGCAACCATACAGTATTCCAAGGAAAAAAAGAGAAGTAGTACAACAACAATAAAACCTAAGAAATTATTACTTGACTAATTACATACTGACTTCTTGGAAATAGTTGTTCAAATTACAAAGTTAAAACATGTAAAGTAGACATTCAAACAGTGAGACTGTTAACAGTTCTGCTCCACGATCTGACAAAAACAACAATATGGTCATCCATCTTACCCACTCAAATATACATGCAATT
>PVJX010017414.1:0-38362 GCA_004027295.1 Dolichotis patagonum
TGCCTTATCTTTAGATGAGGTATATTTTTAGCATTTCCCTTTTTATCAGGCCCAGCACCCGTCACCAACATACAAACCTGTATTTTTAAAATATTGAATTTCAAACAAATTCATTAGATTCTTAGTTTTCTCAGGCTTATGAAAAATAAAGCATATGAAGTTATATAGCAGTTATGGTCCCTGAACTTTAATTAGAAAAAATTTCTGAATCTGAAAAAGAAAATCATACTATAAGCAGTAGGGAAGAATTTGTTCTAAGAAATAGGTCCTCTGGGCTCTGAGGCATAGTGGTCAGAAAACTGTGAGGAGTCGATTCAGAAAGAAGTAAAATGAGAGGCTTAGGAACCGCAGACTGAGGGAAAATGATGTTCTAATTAATGAACTATATGAGCACTGAGGAGTGGGAAGACATTTATTCAGACGCCCGCAGTCAAACTCTGTCCACAGACACCAGGGATGCGGTGAAGTCTGGTCCGTTGTAACTGCAGTGGGAGGGTGGGTGTGACCTTGCGATTTTTCAGTCCTGTGTTTGTTTAGAAAAACAATATTCCTTCAAAATGGTACCTGAGAGGTGGAGCCAAAACTGCTATAATCATCATCTGGGGGAAAATTATAAAATAAATTCACTCACAGAAATTTATGAGAAAAGTTACTGAGGGGACTGATCCTTAACTGTGACCACCCTCGTTGGCTGCTTCTCTTTTCTAAGGACTGAGAAGAGTGAGGAGGGTTAATGTGCTCAGTCCCGGTCCCGTTGGTAACTCTGAGGTCACCTCGTGAAGCCGATGATATCTGGAATTGTCCAGAGCCTGATAGCGGCTCAGGCAGGGAATGTCTGCCTCTCTGACTCCTGCAAAGACGTGCTGACCTGTTAGGTAGATCCTGGGGGGCAGTTGGGAAGAAATTGACTTTTCAGTACTTTTCATATGGACATAGTTTTTTCCCCTTTGTAGCACTGGGATTGAATCTATGGTCTCCATGTTGAGAAATAACCCCAAAGTTTTTCAAGGTTTTTTTGTTTTTTTTTTTTTGGAAATGATATCTTGCTAAGTCACTAACCTACCCCGACTGGGTTTCCTGCCTCAGCCTCCCAGAGTGCTGGGAATCACAGATGTGTGACACTATATCCACTTATTAACCAAACAAGCAAATGACCTTTGCTTGCAAATCATCTTTGATACTTTATCAGGCCATAGTTCATATTTTATTTATTTAACCTGGAACATCCATTTCTATCTGTCTCTTCCTGATTCTTTGGTTTTGGCTGAGGCAAAGGTAGAGACACAGCATACAGTGATTAACTTCCATGTAAATGTGACCATCATTGGCACAGTAATCTCAGTCAATTTTTAGTATTTTCTTTAATAGTCTAGAAAAGTAGCTCGGCTAGGATGAAACCTGCTCAGAACTCAGATGACACTCAGTAAGGTCAGCCCATTCGGTAAGGATGCCACTCAGGAAGGCATGTTTTCATGTTGACATTTCATTCATTTCCCTGAATGAATCCAGAGAAATCCTGTAGCTCTTTCCTGCTCTTCCCATGTTAAAGTATTAGTGGATTTCCTTGAGCTCAAAAGGCAGGGGACAGGGCTTTTACTAACAGAGTACATGGCTGTCAACTAAATCTAGATGTGAGGCTCACAGGCATGGTGACCGCGCCCCTGCTCAAACCCCTTGCACAGTGTAAACCTTCCTGTGAGATGAAACCTTCACCCTCTCACTTTATAAAACATTGTTCCTATGCTCCCTACCAGAAAGATCTTTATCTGAACTATAACCAAATGTTAGTCTGCCACCACATTATTTTATCTACTGCAACTGCATCAGAATATAATGAGCCTTAATAAGGGTTCATTAAAGTACCTCTAGGTAGAAAAAGCGAATATTAGCAGTTTTCAATCAGTTGCTATTTTCCTGGACATATAAGTTTTTAATGAATATATAACATATAAGTTTTTAATGAATTTGGCAATTTACTTTTCCCCCTATAAAGCAATGAGCTTTACAGCACACAGGCAAGTAGGATAAATCTCTCCCCAGTGACAGCTGATTTACAGCAAGGCATTGTAAATAGAATATTCATATTGCAAAAAGTTCTTTTAAACACAAATGATATCTAATGATTCACAACTCATTTTTCTTCTTTGACTTCTGCTTCCTGCAACACTGGTGCACTTTCACTTTTGTGGGCTTGATTTATAATTTCTCGAAGTGGAAAACATACTTTCAGATACAGTAGGATGTGAGTGTGTACATGTCTGTGTGTGATAAGATCGCTGCTGCCTGGGGAGGTGATTAGATTGTGACTGGAGCACGGTGACATTAACACTCGAGCTGAGGAATAAAACACTTCAGTTATCACAAATCCTGAGTGGGGAAGTGCCCACTGTGGCATACCGCAGGGCCTACCTGTACGTCTTGGGCAGTGAGGAGGAAGGAGAGTTTTTCTCTGTATTTCTGGACTAAAACAACATCTCATTATATATAATAATTTATATAAGTATTGCTGTGTATATACACACACAGATGTCCATCTGTGTCTAACAAAAGCTCTTTCATGAGACAATCAGCTTTTAGAAAATCTCTTAGTTCACTGTTTACTTTTGTAAATAATTCTGATAATATCTACAAATTGGAAAGTTTCATATAAGCTCAGTTTCCACATTTTTTGATGAATCAGAAGATGGCAATACCACGCCCTTATTCTTGATAACAATAACCAAAATCTATAAAAGTCGTAAGCAGCGGCCCCATCTATGAAGAATGGGAAAGCCTGTTCCTGACCTAAGCGTGTCAGAGGCTTGTGGGAGCCCGGGAGTGCAGCAGGGGTGAAGGCTGCGAGATGGAGCGCGAGGGCTGCAGGCCCACGTGCCCTGAGTTACAGGAGGCAGCTGCCACTGCGCCACCCAGGGGTTTATGGGAAAGAGCCCTGGCTCACTGTTGTCACAGCTTCTGAGTTTTCAACACAATCTAGAGAGTCAAGACTGCGAGTTCGCCCAGCGCTCAAGCACACTGTGGATCAAATGTTGATTCGCCGGGTCACCAGCACTGAAGCCAAGGGTCCCTGAAGAATGTGCATTATTTCAGAGATAAGCAAAAGCGGTCAGAACAGCTGGGCACATGAAGTGCATCGCGCCCAGCATCCGTCCGTCTCGGGCTAGCTCTGCCCCAAGGGCATCACCCTCTTCTCCCAACCTATGTCACTTAGAAGCTAAACTCCAGCCTTACGTCCTATCATTCATAATTGTTTCATGCCACTTTAGAGTTGGGTTTTTTTTTGGGGGGGGGGGTAATGTGTTTCTGCACAAAGAACAATGTGTCCAGCAGGTCACGGGAACAAAACTGATCCACCAACATTTTATTTGATAAAGGACCTTAGTTCAAAATGCAGAGGACATCTGGAATCACTCAAAACATCAGGACAGTTTCTAAAATGCAAGCAAAAGTTATGCGGTAGCTCTCTTGAATTCCTTTGCCAATCCAGAGTAGCATAAGACAGAGAATGAAATTTGGGCGCCAGCCCTGGGTAGGACTTGTGAAAAGCCTTTATCGCTGTCATTCAATTTTTGCTCATTTATAATCTCTGTCAGAGACTCACGATGAACATTCTAATTTCTTATTGATTTTCAGGTGAGCAAGAACAGAACTCACACTGGAAGGGAGGCACTTGCTGACACCTTATTGACAAAATCCTGATGCTTAGAGCCCTCATGTGGCCCTGACTACAGCGTGTGACATGCTTTATCCCATTCATGATTTATTTTCTCCTGAGGTTTGAGTGATGTCGAACCTATGTAAAGATCCGGAATGCAGCAAATAGTTTTAATGAGTGCCCTTCTCAATCCTACGGTCTATGAAGTCGTCCATAAAGGTTAGAGAAGCTTATGTATAAACCACTCTTCTTGCCAATTCAAATTTGAAACACTAACTTTGTGTATGAAATTTCTCATTTTTAAAAGTCATACTTACATTAAATGCAAATGTATTTTACCACGAATGTAGGAACTGTATCCCCAGGGACTCCATTAAAAAACAGGCTTGAATAAAATTAGCAGAGGACAATTGTTGCTATTCTGAATACATTTTTCAGACTATGCATCTTACTGTGTAAGGCATTTCACATTTGAAAATGCTTGCCCCAAGACCACAGGAACTACATAGAAGTGTACCGAAAATTTTTTAAAAAGAAAGGAATTTCACATAATTACCATGTGTTTATTTATAGACATGAACATTATAATGATTTTGGCAGCCTCTCTGCAGAAGTTTCCAAATAAAACGATAATAATCACCCTTTTTGCCTTCATTCTCAGATTCAGCTGAAGTGTTGAGCTTCATTAACCTTGCTGGAAACAGAAATATAATAAAACTGCCTTCAAATGTTCCCTTTAACCTATGATTTAGATGAAACTGAAATGCAAAGCAAAATGGAATGAAACTAGACAACACATGCACTGGTGGAATTAAGAACTTTTGAAATTTCACATGGCGCTGACATTCTCAGACTCGCAGGCGCATGGGGCTGCCCCTGGAAGAGAAGAAGGAGAACTGGGAAGTTTTCATCTAATTGCATCCATGCAAGTTGCCTCACTTTGGATAATGTGCACCTGGCCCCTCAGCATTTCCTCCGTGGGAAGCAGATGTGTCAATGGCCTTGTGGGTGGTAAGGAGAGGGGCGAGGGTTCCTTCTGAGGTCTGGATTGACAGCATTTCTGGAACCACTGTTCCCACCAAGCTCCACCCTGCATCTGCCCGTCAGCCAAGGGAGATGTAATTAACTGAGTAGCACCGGAATCTTCACGCACACAACCTGCTTATGTGCAAGATCTCGGTGTCAGAAAAGTCACTAAAATAATAGTATCCACTGCCTGCAGTATTAATGCTGGGCGTCATACTGACTCAATTTAGGGAAGCCTCAAAAACTGGAGGGCCTTATTTCCGCATGGGTCTGAGACCATGTAGGGAGGAAGGTAGGCGTGGGCGGGTGCAATCCAGTAGGTTGTGAGCCTGGAGCCTACGAGACAGAGGGCTGGAGAGAGGCAGAGGAGAGCAGGGGCTGCTGCTCTCCTGCGTTGGGCACCCTGCTTTCCTTGCCACTGGACGTCAGAATCCCCGGCTCTCGGGCCTTGGACTCTGGGGGAGTCTGCACTCTAGCAGGCACCTCCCAGCCCTGCAGCTTCTGTGCCTTCAGCCTCCCAGGGCCACACCGTCAGCTATAGGGTTCAGAAGCTCCCAGGCTGGGTGGAGGCAGCTCTGCTGCGTCTGGTGTCCATGCAGTCGGCCTGTCCTGGGCTCTCAGCCCCCTACCTTCGGGGAATTCCCCGGATAAATCCTTTGTCAGCTATCTGTTTATCCTCCATCCTTCTCCCATAGGGCCCTTCTCTGTGGAGACCACTGACTTGGCCACATAGGCACACAGGAAACAGCCGTTCCAGGCTATTTTTTCTGCTCATTTGCTTTAATGTTGCTGAGCATGATAGATGCTGGTTTGAATAGAAACTAGAAGGAGAATCCCTGGTAGCGAAACTCACTGCTCTTCTGAAATTACCCTTACCTTGAGTAAAGGAGGAAGACAGATGTGAATGCAGTCCCTGAGGAGTGGGCTTGTCCCAGCGATGCTCCCCAGGTGAGGACCTGAGTTTAATCACTCCAGTCATAAAATATAGTCATGTATTAAATTCCCAGGGAAATTATTTATACTTGATGAAGTTCTTCATATAACTTATTTTAGTTAACTTAGATATGTATACCAGTTACAGAATATGTACCATGTTGCTACTTCAGTTGATTTTGATTTCTTTGTGGTATCTTAAATACATATTTTAATTATATCATTCCAGAAAATAGAGTCAAATTCCACATTAATAATGCAAATTTGTGATACAGTTCTCCTGTAAAGGCATCTGACTGGTAATATATATGCCGTCGCACTTTGACCCAGCACGAAAATGCAATTAACTCTGGGCAGAATGACAGCTTGAGTTTCAGCGCCTAGAACAGTGATAGGTAATGGATAGGAAATGACTTCTCCAGTCTGAAATCCAGGGGAATTTGAGGTGTGTGGAAGGTAATTATCCTCGTTAGAATTAGGCCAAGAGGCATATGTTTATTCTCATGAGAAGCCTGAGCGTGTTTTTAATGATCACGATTGAGCATATTTGGGTTTTCCATAAGATAAATTGTTTTCCTGGAACAATACAATCTGCTCCAGGAGCCTGTAAGTAACATGTAATGATTTTGTCTAATGAGAGGAAGTGCTTCTCCTGACCACGTTTAGCCCCAAACTTGCCCAGCCTGATCTTCGTGGCATGCACAGGAGGAAAAGGCCGTGGTAACAGAAAACACGCATTGCCTCTTTTTGTGTGTTCCTAAAACTGTATCATTCAGAGAGCAGGGAAGTGACATCTTGGACCAGTACGCACACGCCACCATCCCTGCTCTTCACCCGTTAGAAACAGCAGTGCACGAAGAAAGGACGGGGGAGGTGTGTTTCTCTAAGTGGTCACAGCTATCTGTGTTTATTCTCCCGTGCCCTCTTAGACCCCGTGTTGCCTTTGAGGGAAGAGCACAAATGTGCTTGTGATCAACGGGAGGAGAACAGGAGGGGGCGCGGGTGAAGGGCCATGGGGGACGCTTGGGAGGCGTGGGCAGCTAGCGCACCGCACTCTCTGACGAGGCTTTTTCCATGAACTCAGCTCATCGCTGCCTGTATTCTCCTCCCAAGGGAAGGCTGGGAGTTCCCATGTCCTGCTGGGAGGTATTTTGGGATCTGAGATGTCCCCAGGACAGTTCTAGGAGCTTCCAGTGGTTTTGCACTTTGATTGATTGATTGATTGATTGATTGATTGATTGATTTTTGAGTTTTGTTTTCTTATCATTTCTGATGAATGCTTTTGTTGAAAACTGGAACAGTTTCTGTTGTTTTTTTTAATATATTTTGGGAAAAATCCACCTTGGTAGACAATAAAACCCTTGCACTTTTAAGATACTTTAATAGCTACTCTTTACTGTTATTTAAGTGTAGTGCTTTCAAATACATATTAGTATAATTTCATTGAAATAATTTCTTCAGATATATATATATATGAAATATTCATTGGGGGTGGGAGGTAAAAAAACGTTTCAACAAGCAATATTCATTGAGCCCCTTCACATTGTTCACATAATATTGCATACCATAATTGGGACTATGCTAAGTATAAAAGATATTCACTTTCTCTCCTTATTGACAATTTAGCATTTTGTGGTTTTTTAGTGAAATGATCTTTTCTAGGAATGTGCATGGTTCCTTTCTGCTCTGTCTTTATTTTATACCTTCAGTTTTATCATGTCAGGCTATGAGAAGATAATCCTTTTATTGCTTTGTGATGCCCACAGGTTCCTAGGTGGCAACAATCACGCATGTGTTGATATTGGAGGGAGGGGTGCACATGTCTTAACAAGAGTCCTGTGCTCAGAAGAGGACTTCAAGGGACTCAGTTAGTCTGTTTAATAAAATAGTAAAAACAGAGCTAAAGAACTTAGGGTAGAAAGTGATCTTTTCTTTGCACGAGGGTGTCTATGAAAATTTCAAACCCTTTCACAGTAGTGAGGGAGCAGCAAGACAACCCTGTCTCTCTCACGTTACACATGAATGTAGCCCACAATTAAAGCCCATTTTCTCATTTCAGAAACTATAGTCCCAGCAGTGCCCGCTCTTCTTAAGATCACCTTACATTTCCCCGCCCTTTATTACTGTCACCTGCTTTAAGTCACTTCCTGCCGCTGAATTTCTGTATCACTTTCTAGAATGAATGAAGAGTAGGCACTCAGCTCTCAGCCTGTGTGCTTGTACAAAGGCACGGCCAGTGTCCTCTTCAGCCATCCCTGGCCCTGTCTTTGCCCGTTCTGTGGCTTCATTCCTAAGTCAGGAGTGTTACTCCCTTTGGCATTTGGCCACTGTTCGTGATTAGAGAATAATCACAAACCAATCGCTGTACAGGTGGAAGAGATGCGACAGCAGACAGACAGAAATCCTTGTCCTCATGGACGTTTCAGTCCAGTTAGAGACTGAGACCAGTGAGTAAGGAATGTGCAATCGAAAATAGTGACAGGTGTGTGAGGAAGAGTGAACGCAGCCTGCCTGGCGTCCCTAACCTCCGGAAGGCTTGCTTACGGGGCTGCAGCCGGGCAGTGAGCCTTCAGGAAATCCCGTGTTGTTTCTTGCTAAAGTCGTCTTCTGGCCAAAGAGGCCCCGGATACCGACTCTTCCGGCAGATTGCGGAAACAGCATGGCGCGTGGTTGACACTGCCGTCCTGCCTCCCAGGTCTGGATTTGCAGGCTCCGCGACCCTCACGCGGGCAGTGCGTGCCTGGTGAGCGTCCTCCTGCGTGAGGCCGGGACTCGAAGCTTCAAGTTGGCTGCTGTAGGCAAAACACTAGGTTCCTGCTGCTGCTCCATTCACTGCGAAATGCACGGCAGTGTCTTCCGTGATGGTGCTTTGCAGCTTGACGTGCTCCTGACTCTGATTCGCTTCCCAGTGTTGACCCTGATCTCTGGAAAATCTCTTCCATTGTAACCAGCTATGCCTTTGCAGAGAGGACTTCTGATCTGTGAGTCCTAGCAAGCTGCAGAACAGGTGTTTGATCAGTAGGGCTTCCTCGGAATATAGTGTCAGTGAAAAAGAGGCAAAGTAAGGAGTTGAAGAGCAGTGGCGATGCATTATTTCAGACGGGGATGTAAGGGAGGCTGATAAAGGGATCCGGAGAAACAGCAGCCCAGTGTGAGCCAAGATGCGGAGGAAGGGCGCGTCAGCGGGGGAACGGAGTGGGAAGGCCGCAGGACCCCGCCTCGCTGGCTGGGAGCGGAGCTGGGAAGGAGGTGGAGGTGCCTGACGCGGGTGAAGGCGCGTGGTCCTGGCCCAGACCGTGATTAAGGTACAACAGATCAATGAGTCACAGGCTCTGCCTTCTCAGTAGTAAGCAATTGAAGAGCATATTTAATTATTTCCATTAAGAAGACTAGACCTTATCTGGGCACAGAAAACTTTTCTCACTAAATCGGTTGAAAATGTCAATAAAGGACATTGTATTGAGATTTTGTAAGTCTTATAAAAAAGAAGATGGAAGTTTTCCTCTTTAAGTGAATAAAATCCCTGTGTTATGAGGGAAATTATCTAAATACATGACTGTAGATGTTGGATACAGGTGGAACCTCAGGTCGCATTTATCTAAGGATAACGAACGTAAAGGATGTGAATGAACTAGGCATGCACTTTGAGAATTTAAGGAGTATTGGATTTACTGGAATAAAACAGCAGGTAGGCCCATTTAGGGCCACTGAAGCAAGCATTTATTTTATAGCAAAGGAGGTGAAAAGTGTAGCAGTGACCAGGACACCCAGTCTTAGTAGATACCACACAACCCAGAGGTTGCCAAACTGTGCGTGTAGGGAACTGACTCTCAGGGTGCTTGCGAAGTGTCCACCTGGCAGTGACACCCTGCACATGTGGGACTCCATCCTTCAGATGCGATGGACTAGTTGCGGGGACAATGGGCCGTGATGGATTTGTGTTTGTCTCCAGAGCCCCACGAGGGCAATGGTGTTGATGACCACCCCAAACAAGACATCAAATGCAGTCCTTTCTGGTTTATAACGACCTGCTTAAAATCCAAAAGCCCTCTGAAGTCAACCTCTGCAGTTTTTACTACTGTTTATTTAAACTTTACTGAATGATATTTTGCACAGTTTATTATTTTTACAAGGAATATCAGGCTATTAAAAAACCTCATTGAATCCTACCTTGAAAGCATCTTGCATCAGCTTTGGCGGTTTACAATTCAGTGACCAAGTGCTTGCTGTGCAAAGGTCTCTGGTTCCGCGGAAAGCTTTTGGCCTTTCTATTTTTGCCTGTACTTAGTCACTTCGTACACATCTTCCCCTTTTCTGTCACTGAAGTGCGTAGTAGGGTTCCGTGATGCTGCTCGGCAGTTATTCAGCCTGTGTAACTCACGCCCATTCTACATCCACAACCACAGGACGAGGCCAGGTCACAAGAAGGACTGTGCGACCTAAACCGTGAGGCAGAACTCAGCGGTCTGTTTATTCTCAACAAGCATCAACCAACCGATCTTCATTCATCTTTTCAATAAATTTAATCAAAGGTATGTTAACAGGCTGAACCTGCCCTCTGATTATGAGCAAGGGCACACTGATTAGCACCCATAGAAGTCACCATCGAATGGGGAAGGCAAGCATCAAAGCCTTTCTATCAGTTTAGAGCCTCTACGAGTCCTACAGAGAATTATTTATTGTGTGCATTTCTAGAGCCAATAATCATTAAAAATTAATTTTTAATCTTGTTTTAGACCACATATATTATGTGCATGACATGTATTCACATAATTTAAGATATTATATTATAAAATTTTAAATACATTATACTTTGGCTTCCAGATCTTGAATGGCACCACAGAATGCTCCCAAGGAGGTAATAATGAAAACGCTGCAATGAGCTTTCAGTTTACTGACCTTTTCAGAGCTATCTTCAGAAGGGGAAAACCCTGTAAGGACTGATGGAAAATGGGAATTTAATCAAGAAATACAATATACTTGTATTAAGCATGGAATTAAATGTGTTCAAGCAAGAGACCTTAGCACAGCTTTAAGATCTTCCTTAAAGGGAGCTCACAGCTCTGATACAAATCAACCTTGTTTTATATGAACAATTTTTTAAAAGAATGAAGGAGACTCTCCTGACCTTTGAAAAAATATGGCTTTTCTTCTTTACTCAGTCTTCTCTGATTTTATTCCTGGCTAAGTGGCCCAGCAGTAAAAGACAACAGAAAGATTTATTATTTTATTTATGCAGCATTTCATATTACATACAGATACTGCCATGGGGACACTGGCTCGTGCCTCCCTCTGCAGTGACAAAGTGGCAGGCTTTGTGATGGAACTCTTCCTTAGCAAGCTTCCAGGTCGGCTTGTCTAGTTTGGGTCATGGACTCTCTGAAGACTACGCACTAATATTCATTAGCAATGGGCCTTGTTTATTAGCTATTTCTGTTTCTGGCTTTCTTCTCATCTGCTTGTCAGTCATAATTGCCAACAATTTATTGAGACAAATGATAGCCTGTCATGTGATTTGGAGCCACATAAAAAGCCTTAGCATTAATTCAAAAGATCTGATTGCAGTGGTTCAGTTGTGTGACTGTAAATTATAGTGGAAGCCCAAAGTGCTCATGGCCTCTCAAAGTTTCCCATTTAACATTCAACCTGCCTTTTACATAATTTTAACTTAAGAATGGAAGGTAGGTCCCTGACATGACATTTACCAGAATTGTATATAGCAATTTATAAATTATGTGATAAATTGATGTAACTTTTAAATTCCCAATTTAACTTAAACATAATAAATCTACCCCCTCATTACTTCCTTTGAGACATGGACACATTGTTTTATGACAGCACTGTAAAAGGGAAGTGACTGCAATGTGTTTTAAAAGTGCAACCACGGGGAGACAGAGGCAATTAGGAAGCTTAGCAGGGATTTAAAATGTGACTGTTTTAATGGCCTTCAGCCTCCCCGAAGTAATTAATGACAAAGGAAAGTCTTTATGCTATCAATAAGTGCACAGTGCCAGATGTGAAAGCTTAGAGGTGTTTGTATGCTCCCACAAAGTGAAACTCCATCAAAAACTAAGTTTTCTTAAGAAGATACTTGAACAGCACACAGTTCTACAAGGTTGCCCCAACAGCCACTTAATTCTAATGGTTGAAATGTTTAACATCCGTTTAAAGAAATGTTTCATAGAGTTCCAGTACCACCTGCATACGTGGTTTGCTCTTTTCTCAGTTACTTTGAAATCATTAATATATTTTTCATTTGTACTGGCAGGCTTGTGTTTCCCTTGGTCTGTTTTCTGAAGTTTTGGTGTTTGTTACTGACAGCCTGGCACAGGTCGTGCTGACCATTCTTACTCAGCACTTTAAGAGAAATTCTGTTTCTCCTCGCAAAGTAATTCATAAAGAATGCAAAACACTGAAACGTGAACATTTTCACAGTAAGGTGAAGTTACGATTGTTTAGGCTGGGGAAAGAATATGAAGACTAAGTGTTCCAAGTCTTCAATATGAGTAACTATTTTGGAAACACAACAGAAGTGTCTCTTATTTGGAGGTTTTTGATTTTGTTTTTGCAAGGCTTTCTAAATATCACCTCATTTAAATGATTATCTTTCTTACTGAATTAATTTAAACCTTTGTCAAAAATCAGTTGCAAGATGTGTGTGGGGGTATCCTGGCCTTTTACCTGCTCCCTGTATATACGCATTCATATAAGTGACTTACACAGTCTCTTTTTATGGTAGTTTTATAACAAGCTTTGAAATTAGGCTAAGTTTTCTGGAACTGTTACGGTTTGGACGTTCAGTGGCCTGGAAAGTCTCAGTGTTCGGATGGTGATTGGATCACAGCATGATTAATTCGCAGGAGAGTTCACGGCAGACTTGCTATTCGGTGGTGGGGCCTGGTTGGGTTTGTGACCTCAGAGGGTGTCACCATGACATGGGCAATTTCCTCCACCACACCCTTCCATTATTCCAGTCTGCAGTCCAGCCTGCTGACCACCAACTGAAAGTTGTGAAACTCTCCTTACGTCTCGGGTCATGTCCCAGCCATGAGGAAAGTGACTCAGGCATCACCCACGCTTCTTTTTTGCTGAGATATATTGCCTATCTGGTATCTTTGCATTTCCAGTAAACTTTAGAATTAGCTTATCACTTTCTACACAAAGTCTGCTGTGATTTTCATTAATATCACATTGAACCTGGGTCTATTTTGGAATAAACAGCTTACTAATTCTCTGGCTCTATGAGAGGAGGACCTATATATTTAGGTGTTACTTAATTTCTCTCAGAAATATTTAAAGTGTTTTCAGTGCACAGATCTTGCATCTCTTTAGTCATATTTGTTCCTGTACATTTTAGATTTACTGGTCTCTGTCTATTCCGATCTATCCTGCAGCCTTGCCAAATTCAGTGAATTCTACCAGCTGCTGCTCTGTCCTTTTCACTTTGGTCTTTCTGGACCCTTAGTTCTAGGGTCTGTGAAGCTCTGCTTTAGAGTTCTTTGGCCCATAGCCTAGAAGCAATTTGAAAATAAAAACTTCCCAAGCATAGAGTTCACAATCTTTACTGCTTCCTTTTTATTTAACATTCGCTGTCTCCCAATCTGTTGTTTCAGGAACATAGTCATTTTGTTCCCAATAAAACCATGCAACCCCAGTAGCTTCCTCTTGGTTGGAAGCACTGGTCTACAAATTTTACATTTAATGGGATGACTCGCCAATATCTGACTGCCATCTTGTTCTTCCTTTTCTTTCAGTCCTGTTCTTTTTTCCATTTTTTATATTTCATGCATTCTTTTGGTTAAATGAACACTTTATAATGATTCTTATCTCCTCTGCTGATTTGCCCACGGAGAGTCTTCTGCATTGCTGCTGTGGTTTAGTGGCTGAGCTAATGTTTACTGCAGTAGGAAGCCAGCCCTGTTCTCTAAGGGGTCAGTTAACGGATACATCCTTCCTCCAGTTACACAGACCGGGTAATGACCTACCATGAAAGCGGCCTAGATAATGACTAAAGAATGAGAATCTCTGCGTTGTGATAAAACTTGAATTACAAAAAGAAGGGGAGGGTTGTATATGGTCATTTAAACTACACATCTTAAATTTCTTACAGTCTGCCCTCCAGGGATTTTATAGCACTTTATAAATAGTGTAACAACCTTTTAAATATCCTTCTCTTTCTCACTTTCTAGAATTATGATATTTTCCCACAGATTTTATTACTGTGTATAACAGAGACCAACTTTTGTGTGTATATAAACATTCATTTCAGCAAACTTTTTCAGAGTTTTCTGCTTAGCATATATTTCAATGCTAATAGTTTTTATTTTAAAATAATTTAGCTTTTTTTTTTGTACCAGGGATTGAACTCACAACTGCAGGTGCTTATGCTGCTGAGCTAAATCCCCAGCCCTATTTTAAAATAATTTAAAGAGGTTGCTTTACTAACTTTTTGCCTAAATTTCTAATTTCAGGAAGAAATCTGACATGATTCTTACCTCTTGCTTCTTTTAAAAGATTGTCATTATTTTTAGAAAATTTGATTATGATATATTTTATTGTAGTTTTCATCATTTTTGTTTTAGTATTTTCTGGCATTTTGGGGTCACATTTGAAGATTTTGATGCAATTTTTTCAATTAGTTTTCCTGTCATATTTCATTGGTATGCTGCTGGCTTTCGTTTTCAGATTTTTTAAGTCTTTGTGTGTTTCTTGGATGTTGTTGGTCACTTTTAAATTGTTTGTGTTTGGGATACATAAGGATTGCATTCAGCTTGCGGAGGTGACAAATTGGGGCCTGCTGATTGCGTTTCTCCTCTTCCACACCCCACCTGCTGCTCCCGCCCCCAGATGCCTTCCCATCTCCCCAAAATTCCTGCTTCCTATCATCTCTCTTTCATTCCACTTCTTAAATTACATACATTTTTGGTTTCTTGTAGGACAAACACTACGAGACAGGTAGCTTCTTGTGTCTGGTTTCTCTCACTCGGCTTTATGGTCTCAAGATCCATCCACCTTCCTTGGAATGACTCCAGTTTATCTCCATGGCTGAGAGGTGCAGTCCGCTGTAAATGTGCCACAGTTTCTTTATCCATCTGTTGTTGATCATGTGGACCACGTCCAAATTTTCTCTTGTGAGTTGTCTTGGTATAAATATGGGTAACATCTATTACTGTCATTTGATGCCTTCAACATTTTGAGGAATACACCCAGGAAGAGTATCACTAGGTCAAAAATATTCTTTTTCAGCTTTTGAGGAGTTTCCAGAGTGATTTCCATAGCAAATTCTCCAAGTCCCTTTCCTTGTCACTGGAAGACAATAGTGACCAACGATTGAAGGAGGAAAAGTTTATTTTAGCTCACAAGTTCAGGAGTTTCAGTCTATGATCAGGAGACTCATGGTTTGGTAGAAATGCTGGCTTGCAGGCAGAGAGAGAAGGGAGGAGTGTGGGAAAGATAAACCCTTCCAGCTCACTCCTCCAAGCAGGCCCATCTCCTGAGGTCATATTCAGCCATGGATTCACGAATGGATTAATCTACTGATAAGTGCAGCACCTCCATGACCCGGAGACCGTCCAAAATCAGCACTTCTAAGCACATGAGACTTGTGAAACATTCCAGTCCTAGAGCAGAGCAGTGGCTGTGCGAGTGTATATTCCCACCACAAATGATGTGGAAGGTTCTTTTTCCCCTATAGCATGCCAGCATTGTTTGTTCAGCTTTTTTTAAAACTTTTTTAAATTTTTTTTATTTTTTGGTATCGGGAATTGAACTCATGAACTTGCACTTGACAGGCAGACGCTTATGCTGATGAGCCAAATCTCTGGGATTTGTTTAGCTTTTGAGATAGTATCTCAGTGTTGTTTTGATTTGCATTTTCCAATGGCTAACGATCCTGAACAGTTTTTCATGTTGCTACTGACCATTTGTATTTCTTTTTTGAAAAATGTCTATTCATTTCAGTTGCCTAATATTTGACTAAGTATTTTAATTTGGGGGGGTCTAATTTTTCATTCTTTATATATTATAGATATTAACCCTCTGAGGAGTAGCTGACAAAAATTTTTCCAGTTCTGTAGCTTGTTTTCTAGGTATTTAATTTGCTATTATCCCATTTGCTGATTCTTGTTATTATTATCTTGTACAACTGGGGTTCTGTTCAGAAATTGCTTGTCTATGCCGATGTTTCGAAGAGTTTCCCTCTTGTACCTTCCAGCAGATTCACTGTCTTCACAGCTCCTTCTACTGCGACTCATCAGGGACTTAATCTGCTGATGAGTATAGCATCTATGACACAGTCACCTTCCAAAATTCTCACCTCTGGGCACAGGAGAGTTCTGGGGACATTCCAGATTTAAGCCATAAACAAGCACTTTCTAGAATACTGATTTGATGGTAGTGAATTTTTCTTGGTTTTCTTTGAAATGGACAGATGTTTTTTTCCTCCATCAATTTCGAAAGATGATTTTCAAAGATATAATAGTCTGGGTTTAAAATTGTTTATTTTTAGGGATTGAATCTCTGTTTTTTAAGTTTATACTGAGAAATATGCTGTTGTTTTGCCTTTAGAGATTACTTGATGTTTTTTCTCTAATAGATTTCATGTTCCTTTTTTAGCTAAATTTATGGAATTGTTAGTATGATAAATAAAGAAGTTGTTTTCTGGTTTTGGCTGTTAGGGGTTCTGTATCCTCTGCATACCTCAACATTGAATTCTTTCCACAGGTTTGTGGAACTTTGGCTGATCGCCCTGAGTACACTGTGTACCTTTGGTGTCACCTTCCGCCCTCCTATGAATACTTCAGTCTGAACTTCACTCATTCCCTTCTTCCCTGGCTCACAGCTGGAGCCCCTGGCCTGCAGCAGGCCGTGCAGAAGGGCGTGCGCTCCAGCGCTCTGTGCTTGGAACTCACTCGTTCCCCTCTTGTGATCTCTTTTCCCGGTAACAAAAAGAACCCAGGGGTCCCAGCGGATTGCAGTCTGCTTCTCTCTGCTCCTGCAGGAGACCCCCGTTAGGGTGCATCCGTGCTCCTCAGAGATGACTAGCAAGCAGCCTCTGTCACTGTCCTGTGACCACGCCTTTCAGTCCTCAGATGAGGGGAGGACAGAGGCGTGGCTGGAGCACCTGGTCCCTGCTGGCCTCCCTAGGGGCTGCCTCCTCCCTGTGCTCTTGGGCTGTGGTCATTCTCAGGGCCGCTCCGCGCCTCTGGCGTGGGGTGGGGGCTGTGTGTGGACAGGGTGTTAACAGCTGCAGGCCGGGCTCCCTCAGCTCCGGGTCAGCAGAGAACAGGCTCCCAGGTGTGTGCAGAGCGGGCAGCGGGCAGGACAGCACGGCCAGGCAGCACCTGGGGCGCTGGTCGAAGGTGCCCGCCCTGGCCCTGCTGTGGCGTCTCTTCTCCACCCTCGGTCCTGCCAGCCACAGCACTGGCCGCTGCCGTTGGGCTCCAGGCCGCTCTGCAGGACCTGTGCCCGCCTCCTGAGTCTCCAGGGTTCATCTGCCCTGCCTCAGTCTGCAGAGTGGTTCCTGGCCTGCGCCCTCCTAGTGCGCTCCCCGGAGGGTCCCTCACGGGCTCTGACTCCAGCGGGAGCAGCGGGTGCAGGGGCCCTGGCTGGGGACTGCCAGCGCCGCCCTGCTTCGTCCCCGGCACCCTGCCGCCGGCCCCGGGCTTCCCCGCACAGGTGCCCCACCGCGCCCCATTTCCAGTACCGGGGCCCTGACTAGCGCCTCAAGGGCAGCTGCTGGGAGCAGGACCAGCTCTGCTCTGCCACCGTGGGAAACCGGCAGCCGTCACCGTGGTGTCCCTTCAGGCTCGCCAGGCTTTGGCTTTGCTTTGACCACTTTGCCATGAATCTCGGTATGTTTTTACTTCAGATTTCCTAGTTTTCGTCTTTTGATAGCCTTTTGTTCTTTTTATTTCACATTGACTTATCCAAATTTCTGAGTGTATAGAATATGGATATGATACATATTTTAGTGCCCTTCATTTTTACTTTCTTCTTTTTTTAAATTTTATGTAAAGAGAAAACAAACCAAAACAAAACAAAACAGAAAATAGGGTAGCAACAATACAGAATTCCAAGGAAAAAAAGAAAAGAACAAAAAAACACTAAAAGATCATTACTTGATAACTTACATACTGTCATCTAGGAAATAGTTGTTCAAGTTATAAAATTAAAACATGTAAAATACACATTCAAACTGAGACTGTTAACAGTTCTGCTTTGCGATCTAACAAAAACAGTAATATGGTCATTCATCTTGCACACTTAAACATACATGCAGTTATATCCTTTAGAGCACTTTCTTTTCCTCTCTTTTTTACAGTAGCAATTACACATTTTGGGTCTTATTACTCCTACAGTTCTTATTACATTTACACTAGAGACACAATATGATATTTATAAATATGGTTCTTATTTATTTCACTAATAAGGATAGTCTCAAGTTGTCTCCATTTACCTATGAAGGCCTCAAGATCATCCTTCTTCATAGCTGACTAATATTCCATTGTATAAAAATACCACATCTTTTTAATCCACTCTGTAGTTGATGGGCATCTTGATTGTTTCCAAGATTTAGCTATTACAAATTATGCTGCTATGAACATGGGTGCACATATATCACTGTGATAGGACTTTCAGTTTTTCTGGAAAAATACCCAGGAAGGGAATAGCTGGGTTGAATGGAGCTTCCAATTCTAGCCCTCTGAGAAATCTCTATAGTGATTTCCATAGTGGTTGCACCAGTCTACACTCCCACCAACAGTAGAGCAGTGTTCCTTTTTCCCCACAGCCTCACCAACATTTGTTATCAGTTGATTTCTTGATGGCAGCTATTCTTTCTGGAGTGAGATGAAATCTCAATGTTGTTTTAATTTGCATTTCTCAAATGACCAGTGATGGTGAACATTTCTTCATGTATTTATTTGCCATTTGTATATCTTCATCTGAGAACTGTGTGTTCATCTCAGATGCCCATTTTTGGAGAGGGTCTTTGAATTGGGTGGGGGCTTGATGTTTTTCAGTTCTTTATATGTGAAAAGAAAACCCACAGAACGGGAAAGAATTTTAGCCAGCAACTCCTCAAACAAAGGGCTTATATCAAGAACATATAAAGGATTGAAAAACATCAAGCCCCCCAAATTTACTTTCTTCTTATCTATACCAAGTCTTTTTTGCATTTATTTTGTTTTCTACTCTTTCATTTTCCTATATGGTACACTTCTTAGATGTTTTAGTAGCTAAATTCTGTTTATGGTCAAGTTTCTCCACTTTGAGGCCGCATTCACTTTAGCTGCTTATACAATTGTCAGTGTGTGTAGTTAAATTCCTTTAGTGTTTGAATCTTTCATTCTACTCTTTGAGCCAGCAACCCCTCAGATCAAGGACTTATATCAAGTCCTACTCTTTGATTTTAAGCTTATGATTAATAAGTCAGCAGGCAGTGCAAAAGGTATTCGTATGTTTTCTGCTCATTCTCTCTGGCTAGATAAAATCATCTTACATTGTTGTTATTCTATTTCACAATAATAGCTATTTGTGAGACTTTCCCTCTCCTCCTCCTCCTCCCCCTCCTCCTGCTATTCCTCTTCCTCTCCTCTTCCTTCCACCCTTAACTCTTCCTCCCTCCCTTTCTTTCCTCCCTGCACAGAAACTGTTGACCTTTCTGAATCTGAGCACACATTCAGATGAATGTGAGTTCTGGAATATCCACAGCCCGCTCCTTGCGTATTATCTCTTCCCAGGCCTCCTCTGGGACCTTTTCTGAAACTCTGGTTATCAGCAGTATCAGTCCTACTGTTTGTCTCATCACCTAATGGATCTTCCATAGTTTTTGTCTCCTCCTCACTCTATGAGATTCTGCAAATGTTGTCATGTGTGTCCTTTAATCCCTCGTTTGTGTTTTAGTTTTAATAAATATTTTGCTCTAATCTATTAGTGATATTTTATAACTTTTAAGTATGTCTTTTAAGTCACTTATTCCAGTGTTGTTTTTACTGTCCTTTTGTCTCCCTTCAGTCATATTAAAGATGTTTAGTATTGATTTTCTATTTGGTTTTAACAGTGCAAATATTTTCATTTTTACAGTCAGGTCACTTTGACACACTTTTGTTGAGTCTTGATCTGGGTGTTACACCTCCTCATAAAGGAGGTCAGTGTGCTGTGCAGGCTTTGAAGACTGTCCCTCTGGACACTCTGGACACACTGGACATGGGACTGCACCTGACCTCTGCTGGGTAGCTGGATCCCCCAACCCAAAAGCCCTGGCAGCGCTGCCTCGCCTGTTGAGTTGGGCAGCAATTTGAGAGCGTGATCTCAGTCTGAAGCCTCACGGAGTGTGGCCGTGGCTGTGGGCTCTGAAGGAGGGCAGGACCGCAGCACCGACGGGAGCCACAAGGCTGTGTCTTGGAGACGTTTTGGTGTCTGTCATTTTCTAACCTGTCATAATTTTCCCTGAGCGTGTGATTGTTCATGTTTCTGGATTTCTGCGAGATTTATAAATTTCCCAAATAAATGTCTCCTATTTGAATGAGCATTTAAAATTAAATACTTAAGTGTTGTTGATCATTGAGTTTTACTTTTATATGTGCAACTCCTAAAAGGGTTTTGATAAATTTTAAATTTATGACCTAAAAATATTTACTTCAATTTCAAATAGTACCATAGTATGTCATCACTTGTTTTCATATAAAAATTTGAGGATAAAATGGTTATTTTACTTTTTAAAATATAATTCAAGTAAATTAATATATACACTATTTACATTAAGTGTAATGTAATGTATACCTTAATATTCGTAAATACTGTATTTTTTTCTATGTTGAGCAGGTTTCCATGTGCACCTCCCCATTTTTTGCAGATTCCATAATCTATGATCTAGGTTTAAAATAAATTTTGAGGAGGGGATCTACCAAGTCCAGGGTCCCTATCTTCCATCTTCTAAATAGGATGCATGGTTTTCTTCTAAACATGCAGCATAGAATTGTAATTCCATAGATGGACACTCTACTATTTTTCTCCTTTCCTATAGAGAAAATATGAGAGAGATCTTACAGAAAACTGGAGAGTCGCATGACTAACTTGCAAATACATATTTTAACTCCAGAATTGAATAGAAAATAGCTACCATACCAGCTGCTCATCATTGGAAAGTCTTAGAGCCAATGAGAAACTGTAGATTTTCTAACAGGTATCACTGGAAAATCAATTTTGGTATAGCCTCTCATTCTAAAAAAAGAAAAGAAAAACCCCCACTTATTTTATACTCCAAGTAATTTTCAATGAGTGATATATTTTGGATCATTTTCAATGAACCTCTCAACTTCCTTCTCCAGTGCCTAGTTGCATGACATTTAATCCACGGAAATTTATCCTGCTACGCCACACTTTATGTGTGTACATTTGTGTGCTGCTTCTAACATACTTCTCTTCAACTAAATTATATTTATAAATTGAAATTGATTTTTCAATTCCTATAAAGCTTTATGTATTAACAAAGTTCCTTTGTATTGAATTGTTATACAATTATTAATAGTATGCAATTGATTAAATCATGAAAAATCAAGTTTTACTGGAAATGTGTTTCTTAATGAGATGGATGGGCCTTCTAAGAATTAATTCATGAACCCATAGATAAATAGGATGCATTCCTAGAATAAAACAGGATTTTAAAAAGTTACCAGCAAATGCAGAGAGAGTGTATGGACCACCAGTTAATGCAAAGCTTACAAAACACAAATGAATGACTGTCAAAAGCATTGTTCACAAAAGTCAATATATTTTAATTAAATTAATATAAAATAAATGTACAAAAACAAATAATCAAGCAGAAATTAATTGGCTAAGGATTTTGAGAAGATTTGTACAAATGAAAACATATGGATAAATATATTTTGGTGTCTAATAAGCAACTGCCAAATCATAACAAATATGTATGTCTTACACACCAGAATAAACATTTCAATCAAAGATATACATTTGAAACACCTTAGAAAGCATTCTTTTTACCTTCTGTTTGAAATGATGCAAAGTAAGCGACTGAGACATTTTAATTACCGAGGCTACGCAGAGGAGTAGAGTGTGTGACACAGCAAGTGTGCTGACACACTCAGGCCAGGGAAGGCTGGGGGTGGGGGTGACTGTGGAGAGTTAGTGAGCAGCCCAGAAAACTGGAGGAAAACAGCCCATCCTGGACGTGGCTGGCACCAACCAACAGGCTTGCACTGGGCAGAATGAAAGGGGAGAGAAGGGCAGGAGGCCCTGCTGCAGGTGACTGCAGTCTACACCATCACTCTTAGATGTTGGCCTGTTTTCTGCGGGCTCTCTGGGGAGCACCTGGGCTTGGACTGAGGCCTGGAGCTACACCCTTGGTCCCTCTGGTCCTGCGGCTCCTGTCTTCCTGGCCGAGCAGCTCCTGGACCCTCCTGCTGACCACTACGGACGCTCTCGCCTCTGTTCCCATGAGCTACTGAATAAACCCCCATGCATAATTACACATTTATTCTCTATTCTGTTCCTCAGCAGAACCCTAAGTAATACGGATTTTGGTACAAGAAGCTTAATTTTAAGGTTAAATTTCTCCAATCAGTTTGCTGGGTCCTGATCTTGACTGTAATTGGATGAGGCTTAGAGTTGCTATGCTCTCCCTTTCTAATAACGGACAGAGTACTGATCCTCTGTGATCTGGAATCTTTAAACAATGTGCGACACAGATCCCACTCATCTTCCTGTCACTACTTGTGAGATACAAGGGACATAGTGACTCTATATACAACACTTCTGAACAACTCTGAAAGATTAAGAAACATAGTGAGAGTGGGTGGTTGCTCCTACCATGCCTGAACAAACTACTGAAGGAAAAGAATGAACTCAAAGATTCAAAATTCCAGCTCCAGACACACATAAAAACATAGGAACATAAAGACTTCTGAGTGTGCTGCAAGACGACCCTCCTTCCTATAGCTGTAGGGCTAAAGTTGCTTAAAACCAAAACCAATCCTTCAGAACATGATTAGTACAGATCTAATGCTGAGTGAAAAGACTAGAATCTCATTAATTGGAATGAAGATATTTGGGGGAAATTTGACACAGTTAGAGATGTTACTGAGAGATTATTCTGGTGAGACTGGCTGGAAGAGATCTCTCTGCCCTCAGTGGCAGAGGCATCTCGACCTCCACTAGAGAAAGAGTGTGACCTTCCCTGGTGCATTCACCAAGCAAGACCACACCGGTGCTCCTCTGAACCAATCCTCATCCTATGTCTTCTTCTAGGCCTATGCGTTGGTAAGCCTTCCTACGCCTCGCAGTACCCAACACTCACAACCTAAAAGAGGTGATGGTAATTCAGCTCACGGTTTGGGAAGATTCAGCCCATAGGCAGAAAGGTGTGGCGGACAAAGCTGCTTGGACCCCGTGGCCAGTGAGCAGACCCAGGAAACAGCATCAGAGAGGAACTGCGGAGGGTCCACACACTGTACCCAAGGCCACCCAACCAGGGGAGTGAAACGGATACCGCAGATACTGTGTTAGGATCACTCACGCACTGGATTTGCTGAACAAAGAAAAATTCAAAGAACAAGCCTGAGGAAAAAGAACAAATGCTGAAGTCCTGAAGACTCTCACAGAAGAGGAGCTAGACAAGGAAAACAAGGGGTAGTGGAAACGGGCTTGGAGGAGGACAAATTCAGTGCCAAGAGATGAGAGAAAATCAGATTTCAACCATTGCTTAACAAGCGCCTGCTTCCCTAGGCGCGCCCCTGGCCGCTGAAGCCGGGCAGTGAGGAAGACTACGGCGAGGACAGCCTCACCGCACGCTGCTCAGCCACGGTCTAAGGGGCAGGTGGTGCACACAGGGCGGTGGTGAATTCAGTAAATTAGGAAGGAGAGTAACGGTAAAGAACAGAATCAGAGCTTTGAAAACTAAGCTTTCTTAAACTCGGTGATTTATTTTTACATAATATGGCTTAAAACTCTGACAGGAATTAAAACTAGCTGAAAATTAAGAAAGATCAAAAGCAGCTAAGAACTGTTGGTTTTAAAATGAGTTAGCGTAGAAAATGACCCTCCGCCAGCGGCGCCGCCTCAGGCCGTGCGCGTCCTGTGCGACTGGCGGAGCGCTGGCTGCAGCGCTGTGCTGTGTCTCGGCGACGTGTGCGGTCTCGGCTGTCTCGGTGGTGCTCGCACCCCCTGTGCCACGTCCGCTGACTTGTCTGCACACAGTGAGCGAGTCCCCTTTGTCTCTCAGCTGCTGAGCATTTGCCAAGGCTATGGAAACCTCAGGAGATTAGACTCTGGGCGGTTTATATCATTTCCGTATTCCTAACTGTGCACAAACCCCCTAATGCCCTGTGAATGTTTTGTCTCCTGTAAGACGGAAATAACAGTATTTAACAACAGACATTGCAAGTACCAAACATGAGCCTATAAAGACAAGTGCTTTGTGAACTGCAAAATTTAATGTAAATATAAAAGCTTTATTACTGTTTTTAACATAGATTCAGTTTTCTTTTGCTTAATCAAGTCCTTAGATTCCTGCTTACTTTTAAATTCTTCAGCATTGCTGATAATAAGAAATACAATTATTTACCTATTTCTCTCTATAGGCAGATGATAGATAGTTGGATAGATAGATAGTCAGATAGATAGATAAAGTGTATCTGTGTATGGATAAATATGCACACCTGTAGCCAAAACTTATGTTAATACTTCACTCCAATAATTTCTCCTTTACAAACTCTGTTTCTTGAACAGAAATTCTGGAGTTCCTATCTGCTCCTGTCAAATGCTTCTATCCGGTGGAAACCCAGGGCTTTCCTTACCTCCCTGGGTCACTCTGCATGCTCTGGGAGTTTTAAGAGCTGCTCCAGTGTAAGTGGCTGACTCTGCACTCTTATTATCTGTGCTGGTTTTCAGTATCGCTTCCCCCGTTAGTCCGCCGACAGCACATGGCTTTGCGTGGTCTGTTCAGTGAATACTCGTAATTATCCCTGAGCCTCGGTGACGAGGAATTTGTTATTGGAGATAAATCGTGCAATCTGCAAGAAAAACACAGATGAGTTTTTGCATGGATATTTTTACCCAGTTTGTGGTGCAGGCAGATGCTCTCTCGGCACAAAAGCACGTGTCACTTTGGGCAGAGGACACTGAGGGCATCACGCCCTGCCCCTTCCTTATCTGCAGCCCATAGTGATTAGCATGCTCCCCAGGAGCTCTGCTGATAGGTGGGTGTGACTGTTTCCCATACAAGGTTATCAGAACAAGAAAATGAAGGCTAAGGGGTTTATACCAAAAGCAAAATCTAAACTGCCTGAGTGTAAATATTGCATGATAGATACAAAATCTAAATATTTTATTTTAATACTTCTTGATTGAATATTAGGCATTGCTTTCTTTTGTATTTAACAAAAATGAACATCTGGCTAGCAAAGGAATAGATTGTAGCTTTAACCAGTCATAAGACGGCTGTTTGGTTTTAAAAAAATTTTTAGATTGTTTTTTGCTGTTGTTTCTTTGGTGATCATTACTCTCAGAATGAATAGACAAAGCTTGGAAACCTCTGTTCCTTAATGTATGGTGCAATGAAATAGTAGCTCATAGTTTCCAGCAAGTTGGAATTACAACTGTCAAGGAAAGTCTCATACTCAGTTACCAATATTTTATATTTCTGAACAAAAGTAAATATAAAGCGAGACTCAAATTTATTTGTTTTTCAGAGCTGGAAATGCACTAGGATTTTCTTTTCCATGAGAAAATTATTATTTATACCAAAAAAGACAGCAGAGCCTTACTGTGGATTTGCTGCTCAATGCTGCCTAGGTAAATTTTTACATTTGTCTTTAAACAAGGAGGAAACCATAACGTTACAGAAGGAACAACAAGATTTTCTGCAAGTTTGCACTGTAATGTGTTGCACAAATGCTATGCAGAGTGACAAGAGGTCTGCAGGTTCCAGATTTGCAGGTGTAAAGCCAAAGGGAAAGAAAGAAAGAAAATGCACAATATGTGTTAAATTCCAGCAGCTTCTTCGTGATGTAGTAATAATGCCTGAGCTTTGCCCTTTCCTTCGGTTGGTTAGAAAGACTGCAACCTAACTGATTTCTGTTTCTGAAATATGCAAAAGAAAATAAAACTTCTGCCTTGCTTTAATTCATACCAACCACCTACATGAAAGATGTTGGTTAATTCCAATTATAAAATCCATGATGTTTGGAGAGAAAGTAGGGAGAAAATTTGAACTGAAATGATACATTTTGTTAAATACCCAGTAGAACTACCTTTTTGTAAAGGTCTCAAAAGAAATCAGCAGTCTTTCTCAGTAAGCCCCTTGCATGGTCTTTTATCCTCCTTTCGGGTCTCTTACACGGCCAAGCAAGGTCGGTCTGCAGGGGCACACAGGCCACGTGGAAGGAGGTGACGGTTTGTTCTCAGGCTGTGCCTCCATCAGCCTTGCTTGGGCTCTGCGGGAGGCCCCGGGGGCTCTAGCATGCTCAGGGAGCTTCCCCAAAGGGCAGAGGTCCTGCTCAGATAAGGGCAGGGGGCTGGGGTCACAGGGGGCCCTGCCGCTCCGCCCTTTCCTGTCTGCTGGCTTGCACTTCACCCTGGGGTTCACATCTGCAGTGTGTGAAGCTCTGAGCCCCACAGGCCAGAGCCCCACAGGCCACTCTCAGGTCACCCATGAAGGAAGGCCGGCCTGTCCTTTAACCTCGAGAACTGAGCCGCTTCCTGAAGAAACTTACAGGTGATTTATGCTTTGCTTGTTTGTTTCTATTGTTTATCTTTTCAAGCAAAGAAGGAAAGAAAGCTCCATTCACCTGGGAAGCGCGCTGCAGCAGGAGGTATCTTCTTAGATCTCAGGGACAATATTCGGAGACAGTTCACGTGGGAGAACAGAGTGTGCATGTTCTGCTAAAAAGGCTGCAGTGAGTGGGTTTTATATGAGCAGAAAAATATCACAATATAGAGGGAAATGCTTGGATTTCTAGATTTATTTATTTGGTTATTATTCCTCCATTTTTTCCAAAATGGATTCAGGCTCATTTGCAAAACAACTCAAATGGAGTGGGACATGTGGTAAGTGCATCCCTTAGAACACACTCTGAGATGATAAAACCTGGAAAGTGACCAATGACAAAGCGTGCTCAGGAAAATCACGAGGCAAAGGAGACCCAGACTCGGACAACAATAACTGTGCAGATATCAGGCAAAGTCTATAATGGACTTAGCTCTCCATTCTACGCATATTTAAACTACTTCTGATGCTCCTTCTTAGCAAGTATGAAAAAAGATACTCATTTGTACATCATTTGTGAACCAAGAGCGGGGGCAGAGGCTGTGCAGATCCAGGGGAGACCGCGCCTGTGACGGCGGCCTGAGCCGGAGCCCCTCGCGCTCGGGAAGAGGCAGGAGGAGCCGCGGTGCCCATGAGCTCTGCTGTCAGCGTGGCCTCCACACACTCCCGGGCTCTGCTGCGCGTATGAAACCCGCTTCTTAGATCTGCCTGGTGCTTCCTGGTTCATACCACAGTAATTCGCTGTCCTTTTTCGGCCGAAAGGTTTATTTCTGCCACTCAGGAATCTCGTCATACTCATTGTCCGTAGCAAACCCAGTTTCACAGACGCAACCTCTGTCATCAACCCTGATCTGTAGAACAATTTATGCCAAACTTCTTTAGGATGCTTGTGTCCCCCTCCTCCGAAAATGTCACTTATAACTGTAGTGAAGGCAGGATTTTTTGATCATATTAGAGAAAAAGGACAGCTGGGCCAGGGATGAAGACATCGGTCACCTTTAACTTTATTCTACAACAAGCTGCTAGGAATTTTTGACACCACTGATTCATTTAACACACATGATCATCCGAATAGCATATGTCCAGATCAAAGATCGGAATTACAGGGTTGATAGATACAATTGTGGATACACACACACACCCTCACACACACTCACACACACACACACACACACACACACAGGACTCACTGCAAAGGTCAGCGAGCCTCCTTTACTAATGACACAGCCCAGAGGGGACTCTGAGACCTGGCCTAGTGCACCTGAAGGATTCACCAAGGAACCCTGAACCCCCGTGGTAGGAATGTCTGGCTGCAGAACAGCCCTGCTGCCAGTCTAAGACTCATGGAAGCGAGGCTGCTGTGACCATCCCTTTCCCTCTGGTAGTCCCTCAAGGCCTGGCTTTGACTCTTCCTCTGTTAACCCAATAGCAAGGTCAACTTTTACCAAGCTCTTGGGACAAACAGGATTTGCAGGGGAATACAGGGATCACTGGTCAAAAAGCGACATGACCTAACGTACAAAGAAAAAAATGGAGTTTGTCTGGAAGTGGATCTTGAGGGCATTTTTCTTACAGAGGAGAAGGGGACAGGACTAGGAGGAGAAGCAGGCATGAACAGTGGCATTATCAAGGAAAGTTCCACCAAATTTAACTTTGATTCACTTGAGAGAGGAGCTATGAAAACAGAATACTTTTCACTTCCAAAGTTTCAGCTCGTATTCCTGGGCCCTTCAGGTACTGGTTAAAAGCCCCAGAAATATGCAAATGTATAGATAGATTTAGCACTCTGTGGACAAAGGTAACGTGGTTTCTAGCAGCCTGACAAAGAAATACTGATGTTGACTTTTAAAATGAGAACACCATTGTGCATTGTGCATAAAAATGTTCCAGGGATTCAAGCATCTATATGCAGGGCCCTGGTAGAATCTGACACAGAACCTTTTTATTATGCTCCATGGTTCAGGTAGAAAACCACTTCTGCATTCAAAATGAGCTTAATTTCTACAGTTTTCCAGGGGCGATTGTAGGAAAAATGAACACATCAGCAGTCGGTCCCATAGGTGAGGACGTTAGTGTATTTTTGATGGCATGTGTGGTATTTCTGTTGTCACCATGGGTCGGTATAAAGATGAAGCCGTTTGAAGTTCAGGAGTGAAAGTGCAGGGAGCTGGGTCTTGGTATGCAAACTGGGACCACAGGGTAGATTTTCCTTCTTCAGTGTGAAGGCTTCTCCACAGCTGGGGCCTCGTTAACTCTGTGCTTATCCCACTTAGCAGCTAACTTCCTAAGAAAACTAGATGGGGGTTGAGGCTGGGCAAGAGAGCTGTTCAAAAGGAAAGAAACGGTAAGTAAAGTACACAAACTGGAGGAAATTAGGGCCCAGAGAATAAGAATATCCCTGCTATATAATGAACCAAAGACACAGCTAGCAGAAAAATAAAATATTCTTTCAATGAGATGTGAAGATTTTTATGGATTTCTGAGCTTTATATCCATTCACTGGTCTTTCAAAGGATGAGTTAATAGGCATGCATTTTCTAAAATTATGTCATATATTCATTGATTTTAGACAAAAAAAACTAAGTGATGTAAAAGGGAAGTAAAAATTATACATGAAATAAGTAGCAGTGAACAGAAGCAAGTCGCTAAACCCATAGAGAGAAAAGGCTCTGGTTGCTAAGTAAACACTTATTTTCAAATAACAAACAGATTATGAAAAGTAAGATATTTTAATCATGCGTGCCTCTTCCTTTCAGCCCTTTGTTAACTTTTGTCAATAAAATGTGGGCAGAAAACACCCTGTTTTTGAATCAACGTGCTAAAAGGTAGCCTTCCCATTCGCCCCTTTGCACCCCTGCTGGCCGCTACTGGAAGAACACTCGATACCGGGTAGTTCCTGTGTAGGGAGGGGGAAACGAACAGACCAGGATCCAGGTATCTCCCAACAGACACAGCTGGACCGATAAAGAAGCAGGTCCGCCCCAGCTCACCCACACAAATTATAAAAATAAATGTGTGTGATGGCGATTTATTAAGGCTTGGCCTAGTTTGTTATCTCAGTAGCAGACAACACATTAAATCATTGCTTTAAACCTGGACATGCCACGTTTTTTATATCCACTATATATTCCAGTACTATAAAAATATATTCTTTCCAGAAGATGTTTTAGTATCTCAGTGGCAAATCTGCTAGAGGGAGGAAAATACAGTGTCACAGTGGAAAAAACGATTGTTCTTTTGGACTGCTTTGTAAGAGCCTGGATCGTTACCGGATTGGACTTCATTTTATGTCTTGGGGCTGCAAATAAAATGCTGAGGAAGGTTATCTCCACAAACCTTTCATTGTAGCATTCTAAAATGACTTGCCTCGTGGCCTGTGTTAGGCCCTGCAGTCGCCACGTGTGACTAATAGGAAGACTCAGGACAGGATGTTGACTGCAGGAGCCACGGTACTCTCGCCACCTCCCCACGCATTCACAAAACTTCAGTGCACACCAAGTCTGTTACTCAGCAGTAACCGTCTGCTCACAAAAGTTAGGACTATAATTCATAAAGTAATGTAACAAGCTGATAAGATAATGAATCGCCACTTTGTATGGTGATTTGTATGAGAAAATATACACAAAGAAGCTAGGAAAATTGTTTCCACTGATCCTACAGAGCAAATCCTATTAAGGACGGATGGGTGCTTATGGAATTTGAAGTGAAATCCTTCTGTTGCTCAGGGAATGGAGCCTGACCAGCTAACCGAGCTGGGAACCGAGCTCAAAGCTGAGCGTGGGTGGCTGAGCAGAGGCTTCTCCACTGTGGGTGAGTACTCTGCTCCTGGAGCATCAGCAAAGCCATCAGGTTTGACGCTGGTGTCACCATCACAGTGGGCAGCAGCATCACCCTCGGCCCCGCACTGCCATCGGCATCAGCATCACATCGGCATCACCATCAGCGCTGGCGGCAGCAGCGGCAGCATGGCTGTCTGCCCCGTTGAGCAGAGCTTGAAGGATGCCGGAAACGCACCTTCTGACACTGACTCGCAGTGGTTTATCAAGTAGCTCCAAGGTCAGCAAAGGCGCGTTTCTCAACACTTTCTGTAAGGTCATCTGAAAGGATGCATCACACCACTTGTTAGCGCATGATGAATCCTTGGAGGAAGTGCTCAGAAAAGCATGGTGGTGCGGAGATCCTTCTGGTAACCCCCCACATAGTTGTCCCTTAATGATTGCTACGGGAAATCAAACTGTTGAGGCTTCCCTGACCTAAGCCGAACTCTTCCTTTCCACTTTATCAGTTCCGCTGTGTAACCCTCTTCCTCTGTATAGTCTCCGTTCCAATTAGAATTCGGGGATTATAGTTTATATTCTGAAGTACATCTTTTTTCTTTTGTGTGTAAAAGCGTTCTCCAATAATCTACTTTCACTAAGGCACATTAGGTGGTGTTAATCACCACCAGGGAAAATAAAGCCAGGGAGGGCTAAAGAACGTGAAGGGCTGAGATTTTAATCAGGATGAGGAGGGGAAATCTTTGGGTAAGTGGCGTTTGAGGCTTGAGAGGGAACGAGCCGCGTGGTTGTCTGTGGGAGGAGCGCACCAGGCGGGATGCGTGCACACTGGGAAGATGCTGGGGCCGCAGCAGCCCCGTCTTCTGCAGGGCTGGGTGCAGCACACCAGGAGGATGTGAGGACCTGAGGGTGGGGCGAGAAGGGGGATGGGCAGCAGAGACCGAGAGACGTGGGACAGGATCTGCCTTTGCTCCACGTGGAGAGCCTTGGCGAGCTTCAAGCAGAAGAGCAACATAAGCTGACTCTCGGGCTGGGAAGGTCATTCCAGCCACTGTCCTGGAAATTGACTTACAAGGAACTGAGCACGTGGCAGGAAACTTAGGAGGCAACTGCAGCTTCCAAATGAGGGCCATGGGTGGTGCAGGGCAACGGGAAACTCAGATTCTGCACTGGTTTTGAAGCTGGTTGAAAAGTACTCCATCTCACTGGGTCTGACCTGATTGGAGGGAAGGGTGAGGGTTTGGCCCAAATGACTAGAAGGACAGTTGCCACTGAGATGAGGAGGCCGTGAGAGGTAGGAAGGGAAATACATGGAGCTCAGGTTTGCGTGTTACATTTGAGACAGACACACGATACACACTCCTCCACGGGAAAGGTGGGGCAGGAAGTCACAGGGAAAACCTGCCATTCAGCACCGCCATCAGGCTCCAGCTCTGCATTTGCAAGATGCTACTCCACGGGCTGACGTGGTCACCTAGGAATGAGTGTGGAAGTGAAGAAATGGGTGGTGACCTGAAGCAAACCCTACTGAGCGATCAGTGAGGTGAGGAATGGCCCATCCTGCTGGCCTGGACAGCATGGAGGTCATCAGTGGCTTTGCTGGACAGTGCAGATGAGGTAGTTCAGTCTCAGTCTCATTCCAGTAGGTTGAAAGCACAACAGGAGGGCTGAGTCCAGATAGGAAAATACAGCCTCATTTGTAGGAACTTATCAATAAATGAATGGAATAGAAAGACATTTGAGATAAGATGAAATATATTGATTTATTTTGTTTGTTTTTAAATGACAGCATAATGCATTTGCATGCTAAATTGGAGTTATTCGTAATGAGGTAACAACTGAGGATGTAGGAGGACAAAATAAACGAAATGTCTGAAAGAGAAAAAAAAGAGAGATTTCTTAAATAAGTCAAAGGTTTGACCATGGCTAAGATCACTGCTTTCAATTCATAGTAATGAGGAAGAAAATAGAGCTCATGATATGCAATTGAGATATGGATGTAGGGGTGTGTGTGTGTGTGTGTGTGTGTAGCACTTTGTCCTCAATGGGACAAAATACCCAACACTTGCAATTTAAAGGAGAGGTTTATCTTGGCTCACAACCTTGGTCTTGGTTGTCTGGATCCTGGGCAGAAACAGGAGGGCAGAGGAGCCTGGGGTGCAGAAGCGGTCAACCTGTGGATGCCAGAAAGCAGAGAGAGAAGAGAGGAGCTGGGAGGCAGGGAGCCCCACCACTCACCCCCAGTGCGTGCCTCCCGCCAGGCTCCCACCTAACAAGTCAGCTGTCCATCTCATGTACACAAGAATCACTGGGAGCATCACACAGGCATCTTCCAAAAGTCCCGCCCGTAGACCCCTGAGACTTTGAGGGGATATTTCAGATCTAAACTGTACCTATGTGGCAGCTCCCACTGTGTGTGAGTGTTGTCTTCTATACTTTCTCAGTGTAAGGGCAAACATTCTTCAAGAGCTAGTGGAAATTTGAGGTTCTGAGAGTGCATAGTGTGTATGCAAAAAGAAGAGAGAGAAAATGAATCAGGGAAATGTAGTTAGTGCAGGGTAGGATTCTCAGTCCATGTGAGATGAACACTGAGGAATTTAGAGTGAGGGCACCCAGGGTGGTTTTTCTGCCATTTGAACTGAACTGCTAGATTTAGGTACAGGTAAGCAGGGGAATTCTGTTTTACCATCATTTTGGTTTTCTCAAAAATACAAAAAGGAGATGAGAGGAAGCAACAGGAAGTGGATGGATGCGATGAAGCTGAGATCTTAGGATGGGGAAGGATTGAAGGGTGGGGTGGGGGTGATAAGGACACTGACCGAGCACAAGGAAGGAGGGCCACTGGTGTTGTGGTATCTCAGGACAGCACGATATACAACACTGGGAAGTGGAGGAAGATTAAGACGCCAGACACCAAAGTCACTAAAGTAATGACGTTTAAGGAGTGATCATGGCACAAGCAACTCTAAGTGGAGAAGCTTATCAGGGGAGCGAAGTTCCGGGGAATTAGGCCTGGAGTGCAGGGATTACCACCTTCCTCACTAGGAATTTTCATAGCAATGCTAGAGAAGACAGCAACAGGGACCAGCAGCAAACAAGTAAGGGGAGTGACCAGGCCCTGCATTCAGTGTCCAGCATGGCGTAGTGTTGGCATGATAGCATGAGATTGCAACTTGAGGGTTTTCAGAAATGAAATCGTGCTATGGAGCATGCAATAATGAAAATCAGAAAGGGTCTTCGCAGCTGAAGAGCCAAGGGCACAAGGCAGGAGAGGGTCAGTGTCTCCTAAAAGGACACTGGAGAAGAACTGTCCAGGGAACACTGGAGTTTCCAACGAAAGGAACGTGGGAAGTCCCACTGCAGAGAGGAGGCAGCACAGATGGCAGAGGGACTGGGGTGCTCTAGGACATGCAGAAGCAGGGCTTCAGGACTGGACGGACAGATGGGAGCTCAAAATGATGCCTAGACCGAATGAGCAGCTCAGTCCCCACAGGCAACCGACAGACCGAGAGGACCTGGGGGCTCACACTCGCCGCGGGGTGATCCTTCACGTTCTGCAGTGATTTACATGAATAGAGTTACTAAACCCTGAAAATGGTTTTGTGTGAGCCTTCCACTTTTATTTAGGTTTTTAAAGGACCTGAAGGCAGCCATATGACAAGCGTCGCCCTCTGGTATGGCACATTGCTGATGGATGTGGCTATGAATGGGTGGGTGAGACTGTGTGTAGGAAATCTCTGAGCCTTTTGGTGAATTTTGCTGTGAACCTAAAACTTCCCTTACGAATAAGGCCCACAAAAAGTAAAAAGATCCCAAATCCCACAGACAGGCAGTGCCCGCTTGACCTTTCCAATATGTAGTTGAATGGAACCACACATCTTTTATGGAAACTTTCTCCTGCCTCCGTTCATTAAACTATCATAACCCTCTGACACATGAGTCTCATAGAAGAGAATTTTCCCTTCCTCATTACACTGACCCATGCTTCTATCACAGTTATTCAGGTCATATTTTACTTGAGATATAATAAGATTTTTGAGTAGACTGTGCTTGTTTCATTTCTGAAACTCCCATAGCACCTGACCCAACACCATATGAGTTCTACTGGGAGACACACATTTAGCAGATGTGAGCAGGCCCCATGGACAGCCAAGAACAAGAGCGCATTCATTTTCATGGAGGAAGTAGAGACTAACAAACTCACTGCAGATTGAGAGGACAAATGGGTGGAGACCCAGGGAGACCACATAGGCAGGACGGTGAATAATCAGTGTTCCTCAAAACTAGAGAGTAGGACTGAGCTGTGATGCAAAGGAGCAGCTAAAATAGTAGGGTAAGTAGGTCACAAAAGTCACTTTACTCTCACCAAAATGTCTCCCTATTTCTCCAGAAAAATAAACTTTCCCTCAACCACCAGACCTATAAAGTCAAGTCATGCACAATGGTTGAAGCTCATCTGAGGCTGATTTAACAATCCAGATGCTCTGAACTTACGCAGTTCCTCCCATATCATGGGAATAATTCTTCAGAAAATAGCATACAATCTTCTCTTAACATTACTCGTTAAGACACCTCTACTGTAACAAGCAAATTACATAACTCACTGTTGGTCTTTACAGTTCTATTTTGTCTTCAATCAAATATGTCATATAAAACAAAATCTAAATTGCATTAGAGTTGATTACTTGAAAACAAACATCTCTGTAATCCTTTAGTAGTTAACTAGTTTTTTAAAAAGCTAGGTTGTTCAAACTAGTAATGGTGGGAGAAGATTGCATGCTGTTTTCTGAAGAATTTTTTTCCATGATGTGGGAAGAACTACATAAATTCAAAAAAGAAAAATACCATTTCACGGAGCAGCGGCCTGCCCTCCTTCACCTCTCGTCCTGTAGAACACAAAAGTAAAGCCGGGCAGAGAGCACAGAGAGAAGACCTTTTGGAACAATAAGGTTCCCTTTTTCCCTTAACCTCTTCTTTTTCATATCAGTGTATGTGGAGAGTCAAAGAAAAGTTAGCAAGGTCAGATTTTAATCAACAAGAAGATGGTGGAGTCCAGGCAAGCTTCCAAGATGAATAAGATGTTACCATACAAAAGCCTCCTTCTGCCTACAGCATATGAAGATTTCTTCTCCACTTCCTCAGTGACATGGTAATTGGAACTATGTTTCTTAAAGAAAGGAACAAAAGGGACTAAAGTTTAATTTTACAGTTTTATTTCCCTTGCAGCTGTGTCCCTTTAGCTGGGGAGCCGTGGTAAAGTTCCTGGCAATCTCTGACCCTCCTTCCCATGCAACCCTGTGCAAACTGGTAATTATCACCAATTACAGGGCCCCTTACTGTGTGAAAGAGACATTTTTTTTTCCTCTTGCAAAGGCCCATGAATTAACTTTATCGCTGAACTATGACTCTTCAGTTTCTGCATCTAAAGCTACTGAAAAGTTCAGGACACACAGTTGTCTTTAATACTGAGATAAGTTTGCTAAGAACTGTGATGTTTCCAGCCTCAGTCTTGCCATAGGAAGGTTTTTCAGTAGGTAGACCAACTTTTACATGTTCTTGGGCATCAAAAGCACGCAAAATTCCTCTCTGCACTTTCCTTGACAGAGATAAGTGTAAGAGTAGATAGACCTTAATGTGCACAGTTAGTGTATTACAATATTTAAATCTCGTAATAAGCTTTAAAAGTAGGTCCTGATGGTCCATCCTCTAGTATCATAAGACACTGAAGAAGGAGGATCTACTTAAGGCTACACGGTTAGTAAGCGCTGGCTCCAGGGCTGCGCTCCAGGGCTCCCCGTGGAGTTCTTTCTCCTAAGCAATATGCTCTCCCGCCTTACTGCCTGCTGGGACCTTTATGGAACTGTAAAGCATTTGTGGGAGAAGGGCCGCAGTAAAAAGAAGTACAAACAGGTAGAGACAGCACTTGCTATCTTACTGAACAGCCCAGGGGGTCAATAAACTCTTCCTGACTGCTGCCTCTTCACTCACCTAGTTTTAAGAAGAACGTGACTTTCCACCAAGGACACTGTGATTTATCAGCTTCTCGTCCCTCAGCTATTTCAGTGTGATAGAGAAGCAGAGAGCGGTGCAGAGCCCCTGGCTTGGTTTTAAGCACCTGGGATTTTATCCTCAGTGGCTCTCAGGTCAGAGCAGCCCAAAGTGGATGCTGGTGCTCTGGGTGAAGTGTGCGCAAAGAACCCTGAACGGGTACTTTGTCCACAATCTTCCAATTTTCTGGGGCCTTCTGATTGTGTTTGGTAGGAGAGAACAGTCTCTTTAATAGCTAAGGATCCCTAGGGCGTCCCAAGTCCACAGAAGCTTACCCTTGCCTCACATGAAACTTGCCTCTTAATTTACAGAACCAAGTGTGAAATGAAAACTCAGGGCCCATTGTTGAACAAAGCTGAAGATTTCGGGGCAGAGAGAGGAGGCTCGCAGAAGCACGGGGCCTTCCCGAGCTCACAGCCTTGCGCGGGCCATGGTGCTCTGACCGCCCACTCCGTGGATGAACTCCTGCCCACCTGCAGTAGCACCCACCACCCTCCCTCCACTAAGGCAAAAAGAGAATTTTTTCTGAGACCCTGTCTCTTCCTCCATTCCAATAACACAGTCAGATCCTTCTCCCCATGAAATTGATGTCTCCAAGAGTTGAGATCATGGATGTGTTCTTCATCCCTTCAGGGTCTCCCCCTCATCAAGTCGGCCTGATTATTCCAAGCTGGACACTGAGCTGAGCTGGACCGGCAGCCCACTCCCTCCCCAGACTCACGCCCGCGCACCTACATCCAGCACATGTCGAAAGAGAACACGGTCCACTCCTCCCTCTGCTGCGTCACTCCCCTGCTTTTCCCTGTGACCTCGTATAAATCTGTTTTCCAAACAGTTATGGAAAACCTGGCCTGGTGATTACTCCTTTGCTCACAAAGACTGAGGGTTTAAGATAGCTCTATCAGTGATCTTTCAATCTTGCACTCTGCCAGAAATAAACTCTGTAAAGGTCACTTCTGGAAATGCATTCTAAAATGCAGAAAATTGTGTGATCGTTTACTGTATCCTCATTTTCATCTTTTCTCTGATTTTTTTTTTTACTGTAAAAAAGAGACCTTTCCCAAGTTATCTTACTTGGGGTGATTTTCGTAGTCACTTTTCTCTTTTCTTCTTCTTCTTTTTTTTCCTTTTGATGACTCTTCTGTAGAAAAGTTTATCTTTTATTAGCTTCAGGCTTTGAGTCATGCACTGTCAGAGCCCTTTGGGGCAGGTTGGACCTTCACTCCAGCGCTGCTTCTCCCTCCTGAGCCCTTCCCACCATCACTGTCCCCAGCCCAGAATCTGAAGGTTACACTCACAGAACCGTAGAGTCCCACAGCACAATATACTACCAGTGGTGCCACTATTCCAGGCTCATATTTATGGATTTAATTAGCTAGGTTAGATGTATAGCAGAGAAACTTTGGCCATAAAAGAGAATTTGTTGATAATTATTTAAAATCTTTTTAGTAACATTCCTGAATATTCTCATTATTAAATAATTAAATGTGCTACTAGAAGAATAATTTTAAAACCCCACACTCATTATTTGTTCAGATATGCATTAAGAATAAAGAATATATGTATGTTATATTATATATTTCTGTACCAATTTACTGCTGATTTATATTGAGGAGCTAAATATCAATAACATATCGATATCTTCCTTAATAAGGGATGGCTAGTTGGATAAAAAAATTCATTTAAAAATCACATTAAACTCACTCTCAGAAATGTTATTGTATATGTTGTGCAGAATTTAAATGTTATTTAATTAAATAAATTAATAACATAGATTAAACTTTTATGTTATTACCCTGAGAACAACACTGGGGCTTGAAGCTTATTAACCAGGAAATACACAGAAGTGGGAAGATCTGAAAGCTTCATTTTCTTTGTTGCTCCCCAACTAATTGCTGTCAAATAAACTTCTTGCTTTCGCCAGCTGAAACTCTCACGCAAGAGTGAGCGATCCAAACTCCAATCTCTTGATCTGGTCACATATCTTTTGCCAAGTCCCTTTTTAATGTTCTGCAAACAAACATTTATGCCAATTAAGCAAAATAAATAAGAGAGGAGTATGCTGTGACCTAGTGCCATTTTCTCATTAATTCTAGGAAATGACTCTGGGCTTCTTCCCAGGATTATCCCAGAGATGAAATG
>PVJX010017415.1:0-38410 GCA_004027295.1 Dolichotis patagonum
AGGACACTGTTGTACTGTAACTTATACAGGAACGTGCATTATTTTTAGGGTCACATATAAACACACCATCAATCTAGTTAGTATCAAAGACTGATTCAGTGCAGACAACTTTTTTATGCACGGATAAAATATCACAATAGGTTTACTTGTGCATATTACACAAATATGTAAGAGTATACCTATGCAGACAGCAAAGTTAGTGTTACATAAACCATAATCATAAATTTCTATCTACTGTTTTAATTATAGCTATTTTCTAGTTAAAAACTGGGAAAACGTTAACAATGTAAAGAAAGGCATATTACTGAGGCAGAATTTGGTGAAGACACAGAGGCTTATACTATAATCAGTCAAGAAAAATGGGAAAAAAAGATTATAGTGGATGTTCAATGATAAATTGTAATTATAATTTACAGCAGCAAACAAAAGCACTATTTAATTCCAGTGTAAAAGATAATACAGTAGACAATACTTGAGACAATATTTAAGATTTACAGAAGTTTTCAACAACTTAGTCAAAAAGAATCCACCAAATTAGTTATATGAGAATTTCTAACAAAAAAACTGTTTTAAGCAAATTTTAAAAGGATCTGAGTTTGTAAACTTACCCAGCTATAAAACAGCTTGTTTTTATACACACACAAAAATGTTAGATACAGTAAAAAAAAATAATCATGTTAGTTATCATAATTTAGAAGCTTGTGAGAAAATAACATCTAAGAAACTCACTGAAGAAAACAAATTTTCAAATACACCATTAAACAATTTTGCTCACACAATATACATGAGCAAATCATATTATAGGATATATATTTATAATAATATCAAAGACCAGTTGATTCAAAATTTGAAATTTTTTGAGTATTTTTCTTTAGTTTTAGATACATCATGTTTTATAACACAGTGTCCAAGAAAAACTTCAGAGATATTCCATCTCAAAGGACATTTAAATTTACAAAACATCAATTAAGTACCTAAATTCAAACTCATGACAGATACTTTTTGACAATTTTCTGAGATAAAGATTAATTTCTATCATGAAGATGGAATTTTAAAGCAAGAGTTAACTTTTCCCTCTTTGCTTTACTGCAGTGTACGAGTCATGTCGAAAATATTTTAATAAGAGTAATATGATATACTATGACTTAGATAAATTTAAAAACATGTTAGTGAAAAAAGAAACAAAGGACCACATAAAATGCCCAGAACAGGCAACTCTGTGTATAAACTGATTAACGGTTGCCTTGGATTAAGGATGTGAAGGGGGATTAACTGTTAGTAATAAGGAAAATGTGGATGATAGTGTCAAGAATGGATGGTGATGAAGGTTGTACAAATTCAGTAAATTTACTAAAATTCACTGATCTGTACAGCTGGAATGGTTTTCATGTATAATTTATACCTTGATAAAATTGTAAAGGAAGTTTACACTCCAGATGCCCAACTGATACTGGGATAACATCCACTTATGAAAGATGGGAAGTTTAACCTCAGTAAACAACCTGCAACAAGTCTCTTCTCAAGAAGAGCTTTACCTATTTAAGTTCTATAAATCGTAATTTTTCAGGGAAAAAATCTTTACAACACTAGTATATGAGTCTTATAACCTACATTCTTTTCCTGGCTAAAGTGCATTCGGTACATCCATGAGGATAACTACATGTGTCAAATCATCACACAGCAGTATTTGAACTGCAGGCTTTGGAGGTTGAGAGATACACAAAGAAGAAACCAAAACCTTACATCCAGAGGTAGCATTTCAAACCTACGCACCTTAAATTACAGCAAATATTCCCGAGTCTCAGATCAGCATTCATTAAGATCACTTCACTTTCATAAACCCAGAGTTCCACAGCTTAGTTGTTTTTTTATAGAAACTGCCTCAAATTTCAACGTTAAGAACTTATTTCTCTAATATTGCCAAGTCGGTAGCGCTTCGCTGGAGCCCCATGACCTGAGACCCAAACCTAAATCACTCCGCGTCTGTAGTTCCTTTTCCAGTCACAAATTACTCTTACTTCACCAATGAAATTAAAAAAAAAAAAATCATCAATACCCGTATATTCCGCTCCTTGGAGGTCTAATTACACACACACACTCAAAAGTAACTCAAAACATCATCAATTCTACATCCTTTCCTTGAACCTGACTAGCTATCAAACAAGGTCTCTTTAAATTTTAGTGAGGAAAAAAAAAAAATGTTAGTGGGGCCGGGGTATAACTTAGTGGCACAGCCACTGGCAAGCACATGGTCCTGAGTTCGATCCCCAGTACCAAAAAAATATAAATAAATAAAAAATAAAAAAATAATAATAATAAATTTTACTGTATGTATTCTCCAGACGGTAGAGGACTAAAATACCAAATTCCTACAGTGGGAAAGTTGGGTTATACACAGAAGAGAAGTTGACAAGTAAGAAAATAGATTCTCCATTTAAAGGAGACAGTTGCTACTCAGAACCAGCTGAGTGCTGTACAGATCTGAGTCCAGTATAGGCAGCCCTTATGTTTTTTTTTTTTTTTTTAAAGAGAAACCTTGTTTTAATTTCAAATTCCCTAATTTGAAATAATGGCAACTAAGCATACATACATACATACATATAAAAATCCTACCCTGCAGACAACCCAAAGTATGACTAAGGGTCCAATCTAAGAGATGGGACTTTTGCTATAGTGAATGCTTACACTGCAACTGCAGGAAGCTGTATTTGCTACAGACACAAATTTTAAAATATATAATTCTGTGTTGCAAATGAAAACCCACCCAGAACAGCTGTTTTCAGCAAGTTTCTTTCCCCATCCCCAACCTATTTTCCTGGGACTGTGACTCAAGTTTGAGTTTTTTGGGTTCTTAAGCCCTTTAGTTAGTAACCAAAAGAAAAAGTTTGGGGCATTTTATCTCATTAGAAATTCCCTGAAGGCAAACAGTTTAAGCTTCTCTATTCTATTCCTATCACATTCTAGGGATTGCTGCATCAAATATCTAAAAAGTATTTGGCACTCTCACTGAACTAGAAGTCCAGTATGCTATAAGAGAACAATTTTCTATCAGAGAAACAAGAAAATTCCAAAAAATAAAAAAACATTTAACTCTTTCTACAGCATCAATTATCAGAGATAAGTAAAACAAACAAACAAACAAACAAACAAAAAACCCCTCAGAAATCATGAGTCCCTTCCATTTGCTCTATTGGTACACAACCAATATGGGACACATTGCCCAGGTAATATAAGTTACGCTATCTTGATCCATGTCAGTGGAACAGGAGCAAGAGGGGAAAATACCCTGAAGAAAAACACTTTACAGCTTTAAGTCCAGCCTTTTAGAATCATTTTACATCTCATACCTTCTTCACTTTCCACATGACTTTATCAACTGTACTACTTACTATTTATCAGCAGGTGATATCCTCGAAATGAAGAGGTATGGAGAAGAGTAATTTCCCTAGCTGCTAACCCACCGAAGTTGCAACTATGAATCAATATTGTTTATATTTCAGGTTTTGTAGTAATTTGGACTACATTTCCAACCCCCTACCCCACCTTACTGTTTGCAAGACTATTTCGTAGCGTGAGATGCCCGATGTCTGATAAGGCCTGAAATACTTTTAAATTTTTTGTCACATTTATTGCATTCATAGTCACTTGTTCTGGTATGAATTTTTACATGTTCTACGAGGATTGTGCTACGACTAAAGGTTGCTCCACAATAGTCACATTCGTAAGGTTTCTCTCCAGTATGACTTCGGTAATGTTCATTAAGAGATGAACTCTGACTGAAGGTTTTCCCACAGTCTTTACATTTGTAAGGTTTCACACCTGTATGGGTTCTCAGATGACGAGTGAGAAGGGAATGGGTAGGGAAGGCTTTCTCACACTGGTCACATTTGTAGGGTTTTTCTCCTTTATGAAGTCTTTGATGATAAACAAGAGATGAAAAATGGCTAAAATTCACACCACAATCCTTACATGAATATGGTTTTTCTCCAGTGTGAATTCTCTGATGTCGTGTAAGGCAAGAGGTCTGTCTAAAGGATTTTCTACATTCATTACATGTATATGGTTTCTCTCCAGTATGAATTCTCTGATGTTTGGCAAGGGAAGAGCTATGAGTGAAGGATTTCCCACAATCTTTACATTTATAAGGTTTTTCTCCAGTATGAGTTCGCTGATGTTGAGCAAGAGATGAACTGTCACTGAAGGGCCTCCCACAGTCTTTACACTGAAAGGGTTTTTCCCCAGTATGAATTCTTTGATGTTTATTGACATCAGTACACAGGGTGAAACCTTTTCCACAATGTTTACATTTGAAGGGTTTTTCTACATTCTTAGTTTTGCGACGTGACTTGAGCGATGAACTACCACTATGAGCTTTTTTATTATGAGTTTTTCTACATTCAGTACACATACTGGGTTTCTCCGCAGTATGAGTTCTATGAGGTTTGCTAGGTGAGGCACTATAGCAAAAGGCTTTTCCACATTTACTACATTTATGAGTAGTTTCTCCAGTTTTAGTTCCCTCATCTTCCTTTGAGGTTGCACCTTGATGTAATTTCTTGTGACATTTTTCACACATAGGGCTTTTTCTATTAGAATGGGATAAACTTCGTGTAAATGCTATCCCACAGTTACTGCACTTCCGGGATTTAGTCCCCAAATAAATTTTCTTACATTTCTGATGTTCAGTTAAACATAAAGGGCAATGTTGGTCCTTTCCAGCTTCACTGTGTTTCTGTGACTTTTCTGCAATATGTTCTCTGCTTTTTGGAACAAGATCTGAATGAAAATTGAAGGGTTTCTTGCCCTCATTATACTTTTTAGACTTCTTCCTTAAGTAGGCTTTCAGATGTTTGAGTTTCTTTCCAAAGGGGCTCTTTTCTGGGTCTACTACTTCACCTTTATCACTTCTCTTGTCAGTTTCCTTTTCTGTAACTGGTCCTTTTGAATGCTGCTGTGTGCTATGATCCTCTTTGGATTTGCCGTAACGTTTCTGGAATTCTGCTATCAGATCACAACCATCATCCTTGAAGCATTCTTCTATTATTTTCTCTGAAGTTAATTCTTCCATAAAAACATCATGGTTTTGAACAGAATCCTCCAATTCACCTGTAGGCTCGCACACTAAAGAAGCTGATGTATTGGAGACTGAAACAGAAACCCACAAAGTCATGCTAAGGAGTATGTCTCAGATCATTTTCAATTAGTGCTCTATTAAACAAAGAAAAGAACAGCAAAATAAGTAAGCAAGATAAAAACAAAGATCAGGAAAAGTATTGAGGAATATGAAAAGCAATTCATAGTTAATAAATGCAAGTTCTCATCCTCACTTCAAATTTCTATTTCAAACCTATTTTCCTTACATCTAAACTTTTCCCTTCACAAGCAAAGCTAATATTAATACTTACTGTATACTTACCAAATGACAGCACCCTAAGCACTTTATTTGCATTATTTTGCATCTTTACCACAATCCAACTAGTATCACTTACTGTTATTCCTGTTTTATGGATGTGACATCCAGACACCTGAGTATAAGCAGCTTGCATATGGTCACATGCATTATAAGCTAGGTTTTTAAACTAGGCTGACCAAAGCCCATGTTTTTGATTCCTTTACCACATGGCCTCTTCTCAAAACAAAGCACAAATTTTATAGAAAATGTTCATATCACAAACATACAATGCTATATGGTAGACTTTCAAAGGTTATCACAACTTGGCCCTATCAACCATAGGATACTCTGATCAGGGATACATTTCTCGTCCCTCCTACACTGCAACACTTTTGCTCCTATTCTTTTGGTCTTAAAACTTCACATTACCTAGTATGTAATCCCACAGCACCTTCACCATCACATATAAATCTGACAGAGCTTAGGCTTCAAGTCTCACAGTTTTTAAAGAGTTTTTTCCAATACTGTATCCTGTTAGTGCTCTTTTCAGATCTTGGAATTCATTTACTAGGCACATCATTCAACTTGCTTTTCATCAAAAGGTCCCATTATCACTTTCATAAAACTGCTTTAAACAGATAATTAAGATATTTACTCAGATAATTATAAGATATTTACTCAAAATCCTATTACCTAGAAGTTATCTGAATTCTTTTTTGGAAAATGTTCTGCACAGTTTAGAAAACTGTACATGTATTCTTACTGTTTTTCATTTATCATTATTTCCTATCTGTTCAACATAAAAATGATTTGACTCATTTATATGATAATCAATCACTAGATATAGTTTATTTAGTTTTTCCCTGAACCCACCTTTCTAATATACTTGGTGTTCGTCATTGATTTGCATTAGTTTTGTTTGTTTGTTCTGGGAGACAGGGTCTTACTATGTAGTTCAGGATGGCCCTGAACTCACTATGTAGCCCAGGCTGCCCATGGACTCACACATGTGTGCAGGATCACACCTGGCTGATTTGCGTTAGCTTCCATAAAGTTATGGCTACTGACTCTGCCTTGTCAAAAAATTTTTCTGCAATGTTGTAAGTGACTTTTTAAAGAACTTGTACATCTACAAGCTGCTTCCTCGACATAGCATCTTGGGCAAGGGCTACATTTTATACCAAGGATTCCATAGCAATCTAAACCAATTTAGGATCTATCTTTGGAATCACTCTCCAAAATGCTATTTAGACAACGTAACACAATTGTTCTTCAGTTATGTAATTATTTTGGAAATAGTCAAGAAATTGGCTAAAATGAATGGTTTAGGAGATGGAATAGAGCAAGATGGATTATTGGTTTTATTCTTTAAAGATATTTAAAATAAAATAAAGATATTTATACATATAATGATTTATTTTTTTAAAATGTACTTTAAAACATTATTAAGTTTTAAGAAGATAAAAAGGGTAAAGGTAGGAAAATCTAATACCTCAAAAGTAATACTAGTGTTAACATGAATTTTTCCAGACATGAAAAATTCTTATTTAATCTACATATTTAGACATATGTGCAGATTTGCATTTGTTTCCTTTTAACAAAAATGGAATCACCACACATGCAGTCAACTGGATGAACACCTACTTATCCTTCAGCATTGTACAGCATAGGTTCTCCTCCACAATCCTGTGGCTGGCTGACGGGGAACTCTGACGAGCTAGCACTGCTCAAGAATGTAAGAGCGTCAGACTACATGCTGCTGGTCAGGATCATTAATTTCAAATTCTAAGCCAACTTTCTACTGAATGTGTATCATTTTCACACCATTCTAGAGTTGGAAAGTCTCAAGAACACACAAAAAAAGACTCCTCCTCACCAACTTTCCTTCTCTCTTGTCATTCACAGGTGTCAGACCTGCATCATGTTCTTACAGCTCTTCCAATTTCTCCCAACTCCCTCCCCATTTTTCTTCACTGGACTTTGTCCTAATGAATCTCTTGTGTAGTTAATCATGTCTTGGCATCTGTTTCTTAAAGGACCCAGACCAACAGTCTCTCCCATTACGAAAAACATTCCAGGTTTTTGATCATGGTGGCACATGCCTATAATCCCAAGGCTGGGGGGCTGAGGTAGGAGGATTTTCATTAATTTGAGGCTAGCCTGGGCTACATACTGAGTTCAAAACCAACCTCAACTACATAGCACAACCCTGTTTAAAAATAAATTCCAGTCAGTGCATGGCTGGCACACCTGGAATCCTAGATACTCAATAGGCTGAGGCAGAATGAGGATTACAACTCTGAGGCTGGCCTAGATAATTTAGTGAGACCTTCTCAAAATTAAATTAAATTATTAAAAAATAAAATAAGGGCTGAGGATATAGCTCGGTGGAAGAATACTTACTTAGCATTCCCAAGGCCCTGAGTCCAATATCCAGTATGAAGGGAAAAAAATCCAGAAGGCAGGTAATCTCTTCTAATTATCCTTATATTTTTGCATCATGTCTGCCCGACAAAGGCTCTTTCCAACTGACTTGATAAACAACTATTTTTATTTCCTTATGAACTTTTCACCAACTTACCTGCCCTGGAGTCTTTTGAGAGTTCTTTTTCCACTAGTCTTGGTAATTCAACCCATTTTAGCTGGGAAATCAAATCTAATTTGGAAACTGGAAAGCCTGCTCACAGAGAAAAAATGGAAAGTGGTTATGCATAGAATAAGACATCTCAACATACATGTATAGCACTGGACGATCCTGGCAAGAGAAAAGATTCTGTCAAACACACAGACTCTGATATTGAAATCAGATAAGGAAACGGGGGAAAAGAGGCTCCACACTTTCAAACAGTGAAGACCTTTTTTGGTGGAGGAAACTTCGCAGGAAAGTAGTTTTTAGAATCCATTTTTAAGATCAGTCATATCAGTTCCTGGATGCTCAGCCAAAACAAAATATGGGACAAGCAGAGACAGAGGGAGAGTTATCACACTGCACCTGTCTTTCAGTAACAGGACAGAAAAATAGGCTTAGTTGCTAGGACATCAAGAAAGGATATCTTTACCCAGAAATTCTAAGTTCCTTAAGTTTTCCAGTAGCACATCCTTATACAGCTCCTTTTGAAAAGGCTCCAATTTCTTCCACTCTCTTCTGGAAAAGCTCATGACCACATCATTGAATGCTATTGATTCCTAGAAGATCAAACACAGTCTTTCACATTACTTTACTCCCAAGCAGACCCTAAAGATTCAGAAAAGTGGTTAGGATATAAGCTAGCAGTTTTGATACTATTTATGTCTTTAAAAATTCTAACGTAAACTACAGAGTAGCTATTTTATGACTATTAAAAGTGATGCAGAATAAGGGTATTACATAATTTCTGCCTCTTCCATTCAGTCTCTGGTGTTAAATACTGTACACATTCGTCAACCCTGACACTGAATTTAACCCTAACACACTAATTTCTAGAATTAAAAAAGAAAATCAGAAATGAAGGGTGTGATGTGCATTTCCAAAGCCCAAATTTGCAGAATTAAAATAAGGTAATTATTAGTATCACTAACCACCTTCAAAATTTTAACTTTCAGTTTACATACAGCAATTATCTTTTGTGTTCAGTAATACACGCGTGGAGGTACTCTGTATTTATAAACAAGCAAATTGATTTATTACATTTTCTACTACATACTCTGTATGAAATCCGACAGGCAGTATAAGAGGGTTCTATTAGCAGCTTCCTATGGATGTAATATCATAAATAAATTATCACCTCAGTGAGTTAAAACAGTAGAAATGTATTCTTTCACAGTTCTGGAGGCCAGAAAGAGGAAATCAAGGTGATGCATTCCCTTTAGAAGCTCCGGAGAGGCAGTTTCCGGCCTCTTGCTGCTTCTGTGGTGGCTGCCAGTATTCCTTGGCTTTGACCCCATCACTTCAAACTGCCTCCCTCTTCACATCATCCCTGATTCATATTTTCAGACTTCCTCTGCTTCTAATATCGACACCTGTGATGGCACTTAGGGCCTACTCTTATAATCCAGGGTAAATTCCTTATTCTAAAACCTTTAACTCAATCACACCTGTAAAGATCCTTCTTCTAAATGAAGTAACATTCACTAAATGAAGTAACTTCTTTCTTCTAAGTGAAGTAACATTCAAGTGCCAGGGATTAGGATGTTGTGGACTCATTGTTGGACTGTTCTAGCACTATTACTCACTTTTTTTTCCAGATTAGTACATGTTGGTTTGTAACCATCTGCTTCTCCTAGGTATTACATTCATTTCAGTACTGGCTCATTTGATTTTGTGAGGTTTTCCAAATGGACAATAATACTGTCTACAGTACAAATTTGCTTCTTTCATACTAACACTTATATTCTCATTTCCTTATTACATTGGCTAGAATGTTCAGAAAACACTGATTAGTAGCACAATTTCTTGTCATTTTACTGACATTATGAAGACTGCTTTTTATTTTCCAGCACTATCTAGCTAGAGATCCCCTTTATCATAGTAACAATATATTTTACTTCTATGTAATTTTACTGGACTTAACTGGTGACTTTCAGGAAACATTCATGTTTTGAGTCAGAGTTGTGACAATGTGATCTCACATAAACAGCATGTGAAAACGAACTGTGAGTTCCCTGTGTTATTTTTTACTTACACTACTAAGAGCTCAGTTAAGTGTTCATTTAAGAATGAAAACCAGTAAGAGGAAGCTTACATATGATTCAGTATTTGGAACAGCAACCAGTTTATCTCCTCCTGAGTTATCCTCTTGGTTAACAGCAGAATCTTGAACAGTTGGAACTAGGAAAGGGTGGAGGGGAAAATCAGTGTAGTCTTTCAAATGAAATCAGCAGACTAAAAATCTTTTTCAGACTAAAAAAACCTTCATACATATGGTACACATTTCTGCAATAATATAGTAGAGGAAAAAACACAAGTATTCCCCACTATATAATGGAACTCTTCTGTAATTTCAAATGTATATTGAGGAGTTCCCCACACCAACCATGTTAATTATGCAATGCACTCTCCAGTGGATGCCAACTTGGTGTCCTCCAATTTAATTCTGATGCTACTGGCAGAGAGAGTACTACATTCTGCAGGTTGAAGTCTCAGTCCCACAACACTGTGCCCCATTTCAGTTGCCACTCCTGGCCTCTGAACCTTTAACCAACAGCTATAAATCAGTTCCCACTACCCCTTCCTTGGGCTGGAATCATTCTATTGGCTCAAAAAAAAAACCACAAAAAAATATTTTATTGATTTTTACCCATTATTACAAAGGATACAGGTGAACAGCCAGGCGGAAGACCAGTAAGGGCAAAACACATAGGAAGAGGTTGGGAGCTTCTGAAATTCTCTAAAGCCTAGATATTACTGGGACATAAATTCTTTCCATGTTCTTTTCCTCCATTAACTTCCATGTGTTCAGCTATCTGGAAGTTCTTAAACCTATCATTTTGGGGTTTTCAGGATACTTCACGTAGACATGGTTTATTTCCGTGCCGCGTCCCTCTCCATAAAGGAAGGCAGGGCTTAGAGTTCCAGTTCTCTAAATGGAGGTTGGTTCCCTTGGTCATCAGGCCCCAAGTGATACTTATTTAGGGACTCTCAAAAATCTGCTCATTAATAAGGTGCATATGGAAACAGCTTGTTACAAATAACAATATGACTGCCTTTCACATGGATAGCTCAGGAGCTATCCTGGCGCAAGTTTTAGGTGCCGAAGAGAAAGGGGTTTTAATAAAAGTTAATGCTCTATTCACTCAGAAAATTACAAGGTTACAGGAGCTGTGAGCCAGGACCCACCCATAAATATGTATTTCATAGTATCACAATATTTCATGTTTTTCTGGAGAAAAGATAAGACATACAGTTTCCCCACTCTTTGAAAACAGAACAGAGATGGTTCCTATAAAAACCTTGGGTTTTTTCCCTTTCAATTCTTCAACTCACGAAAACTGACTTCCTCCATTCAATACACCCTTGGGTTTACAGTATTAACTTGCATAAGTTTTTAAATATTTCTAGTTACAAGATATTTTCAGGTGGGGGCTGGGGATTTAGCTCAGTGGCATAAGTGCCTGCCTTGCAAGCAGGCAGTCGTGAGTTCGATCCCTGGTACCGATAAAAAAAAAAAGATATTTTCAGGTAAAATGGCATTTCTTTTTCACTCCTAGTCCTAGCACAATGTCTCCCTCAAGTGTCATGAAAATGTATAGAATGAAGGCACCAAGCAGGTCTCAAGAACCCACTCTGCTCCTGGGGTCACCAGCAGGGTCTTTGGCAGCTATATTGATTAGACAACCAGTAAAAAATTAAAACTGCATAATCAAAGGCAAATGAAGATTAAAGAAAATGTCCTTCCTTACAAAATACTAGCAACCAATTCTTTATTATGGGGACATCCTCACCATCTCTAACTTTGGGGAAGCGCCACGTTGCACTGACAGGTAGAACTTACTCTAGGAGGAGTTCTAAGATATAGGAAATAGTGTTTACCTCCATATATTTAATTTGCGGTCATGCAACGAACTGGTGTGTCTAACATGTGGGTTTCCTGACTCTTCTCTGATTTGTCACTGCAACATGCTACTTTCCCAAAATTCAGGTCTCTGAGACTGAAGCCCCTACAGTAAAGTCTCAATTGCCAGCACTCTGTAAGCTGGAATAGTTTCCTTAAATTAAGCCCTCATCTTTGATTACATAATCTCTAATTCTTAAATTTTAGTCTTAAGACTCCTCCTTAGTAGCTAACTCCTTCCTCTAAGTTTATTTCACACCTTGAAGAGATTCTCCCACGCCCTCCCTCCATCTAAAAAAAAAAAATCTCACCTTCCTTTTCTTCAAATGTTCCTGTCAAATCCTCTACCAGCGCCACCACCTCCTCACTACACTTAGGGTGTTGCAACTTTACCCAAATCCTGATCTCCTCAGGCAAAATGGTCAAGAATTGCTCAAACACTAATAGTTCTAAAATCTGGTCTTTTGTATGAATGTCTGGTCTCAACCACCGACTGCAGAGATCCCAGAGTTGATTCAGGGCTTTCCTGGGTCCAGCCTCTCGTGGGTAACAAAACCGCCTGAACTTCTGTCTGAAAGATTCTACATCGGCCTTGTCTCCACTTAAGATAGCTCCTTGTTTTGCAGGAGTACTGACTCCTGGGACCTCATTTTGTTCATTTGAGGCTAGAGTAGGAGGGCCTGGGCAGAAGACCTTCATCTTGTTCAGGCATACTACAGCTTGCATTGTGTATCACAAGCAGGGATCCAGTCCCCTACAGATTATTTTGAGTATCAGGACAGTCCACCAACAGCACTATACACAGTCAAATATTAAGGTTTCCAGGGATCCAGTATACAGTCTTGCAGTAACTCTGAAAAAGAAATATAAGACATAGATAAGTGAAACACATTGTTAATCCTGAAAACATTGGTTTCGTTCACATACATACCCTTAGGAGGCTCAGAACAGCCCTAGCTCAACTACTTTATTAAAGTATGATTCTCTTTATAGATCAAAAACCAAGGAGTTATGCACAGGTAAAGATACCCTCCATGGAGGCAGTTACTTTAGACTTACAAATCTTACCAGAAAAGGCTCGTTGTTCCCAGGAATACGGTCAGAAAATTAACTGATAACTTCTGCCCTCTCTCAAACTGCCACAGTCCCACCAGCAGCTCAACTGAGAAGCCTGACTTCAAATTTGACTATCACATTTTTCTTGCTCCTTTCTTTTTACATAATTAATAATCAAGATCTGGCAACTTCAAGATCCTCTCCATGACAGCCACTGAAACTGCCTGAGGAAGGTTTCTTCAATCTGGCCTCACACTGTAGCTAAAGGATTTTTTCCTGATGCGCAAGTGACTTGTCACACCCATTTACACTCCTTCGCCCGTTTATACTCCTGCACTGGCCAACAGCCTCAGAAGAAGTTCCACCACTGGGTGGTATAACCATGGAAACAGGCAGGGGTGACCTCACCTCGAGCTCTCTACCTACCCTGAGGACACTACAGACACAAAGAAATACCTCCCCTCTTCCAGCCTCAGTGCTCTCCTATCCTCTGGACCAGTTATTCCCTCTCGGTGGGATGCGGCATTCTTCTCTCCTACCAAACTTTCATTCGTTCTTTTAAAAACCTTACTCTTTTCAGCTGTCACCGCTTAATGTAAAGCTCTCTTTGGTTCCCAAAATGGTCCTTTGTGCACACCCTGCCTTGTGTCGCATGCATTCACTCACTGTATAAATGACTGAGCATGGACAATGAGCCGGAGCGGCGCGCTCCGGGGACTGGGGAGTCCAGCGGAGCCTCCATTCTAACCAAGGGCCGAGCAAATAACGCAGCTCGCGAAGCACAAAGCAGGGACGCGCGCTTTCCATCGTAATTAGCATATCAATAGTAACTCATCTCCAAGCCCCGGGAGCACACACGGTAAGCACAGCGCGGTTTATTCCTCTGCCAGGCACGAGGCGCCTACTCGGTACCTGGCGCCCTTGTGGGTACTGGTGACTCCGCGGGTGACGAAGCGCGCTCGGCTCAGTCTGCAGAGAACTTACCGCGGAGGCTCAGTGAAAATGTGACGCACGCACAGGTTCCCCGCCGGGGAAGAAAGGGAGAGGGCGGTTTGCACTGAGGGGTCACAGTATTTGCAATACCTGGAGGCACTTTGGGTGATCTGCACCAGCGGGAAAGGATGCTACAGGTATCCGAGAGATACACTGCGGGATGCTGATAAACATCTGGCAACAGGGTCAGTTACCGCCCCCCACACACATTGCGCAAGAAATTATCCCGCCCAAAATAACACTGCCGAAGTTTGGAGCCGGCAGGCGCAAGGAAAGAAAGGAGGGAAGCCGGCGGCTGGGTCTTGCAGGAAAGTGCCCGACTCCCGCAGAAGCAGCCTCAGACTCAGCCTGATGGGGCGGCTGCTCTCCACCCGCATCCCGCCCCAGCGGCGCGCTCCCGGCCGGCGACCCGGCCGCAGCGCCAAAACTAGGGGCCCGGGACAACCAATACCTGCACCCGCTTCCGCAGCCAGCTCCACCGCAATGAGCTTCCAGAAGCTCGTCCCGCAACGGCTGCGCGCGCAAGCATCCCGGAGCCACCGCGCCTGCGCAGAGATTCTGAACTACGATTCCCGAAGAGCGCGCGTCCCCCTTTCTGAAAGTCCTGTGCTTTCCATAGGCTCGCATCGGCCTGTTGCGCATGGTTAATGGAAAGCGGTTGGTGGGCTCAGCTGCTGAATTATTGCTGCGCCAGAGGCCTGAAGGCCTACAGTCCTCTCAGATTTTCAGATCTCTGTGGCTGTCTCCTTGGCAACCCCAATCTTCCCTCACCTTCTCCAATCACTACCATCCTCTGTGATCCAAGGTGGATAAACCCACTGTAGAAGTACATTAGCAATACATTCAATGCGAGCTGCAATGAACCCCGCCAACTAAAACGTTCATCTTCTCACACGCCTGCCACCGTGATCCAAAACAAACCACCTTCGCCTTGCCTGAATTGTTGAAATAGCTTCTTGGTTTCACCTTTCTTCTCTTGTCCACTCTCCAGTACATCTGTTAGACAGGTGTTTATAAAACATCGCAGATTAGGTCCCTCTTGTGCTTAAGATCCTGCAAAAACTTATTATTTCACTCAGAATAAAAACCTAAGTCTTCACACTGGGTCTTTAGAGTGGCCTAAAGCAGTGAAAGTAATTTAGCCCAACTTCTAAAGCTGGGTATATCCATTTAACTAGCACCTAGATAGAGAAATAGGAAGTTGGGATTTCTAACAGTAGAATCATTTTACTCGTTTTCATATCCTAGAATTTAGAGCCTAGTGATTAGACTCAGACGGTATGTGCTCTTTGTGTGTGGCTTCTTTCATTCAAAATTATGTCTATGAGATTTAACACGTGGTTATCTGTCAGTTACGTTTGTTGCTACATAGTATTCCTCTTCCACCTATCATGTAGTTTCCTGTTTTCATAACCCTTAGACTGGCATCTGTTTTCCTATATGTGGAGTACTGTATGTATGTATGTGTGTGTGTGTATGTATGTAGAGGGGAAGCTGACTTCCCTGGCTTCCTTCTAGAATCACTCCACTTTGAAAATACTGAAGAGCCACGTTCTTACCTACTCCTCCACACCTCATATTTTACAGAAATAAGATCCAGTGCATGAAGAGGTTTGTCAAAGATCACTTGGTAAATTGACAGCTGATCAACTCCAAGCAGAAGTCCTTTTTGAAGGAATGCATCTTCCCCTATCTTCCCCCAGAAAGTAAATCTAGAAGGAGGAGGGCAGCTAGGAATATAACCAAATGGGGAAGAGGAGGGAACCAGCAGAGATCACCAGGCTTATATAAAGGCCACATGGCATGGAATTTATTGTACCTGGGTTCAGGCAGAGAAGGTGATAAAGACCATCTGCCCCAGACAAAAAGAAGTGTGCCCCTTTTATAGGGATGGAGAAAAGGCAGGGGACATTAGGCAGGAAGATCCCAACGAACATCTGTGGTCAAGGTTTGCCGGCAGTCTTGCATCTCAGTGGAGTTCTTTGAGGAGTCCAATGTAAACTTTTGGGTGTCTCCAGATGTCCCCAGGACCTACAAAATTCCTTGTTCTATTTCCTTTTCTGCGCTGAGCTGAGTTCCCTGCTGAGTGCTGAGTTCCCTGCAGACAGTAGTGCTTCTGCTGGCAAGCAGGTTGGGGGCTGGGAGAGTCGGCCCCAACTGGGACCTTACAGAGAGCATTTAGGGGTATACACGAAAGTCCAGGGCGGATGTTCTTTTATTTATTTATTTATTTATTTATTTATTTGGTACCAGGGATCAAGCTCATGACCTTGCAGTTGCCAGGCAGGAGCTTACTCTGCTGAGCTAAATTAAATCCCTAGCCCAGATGTTGCTTGTAAAAAGCTGTTGTTGTTAAATGTTGTTAGGTGCCAAATTCTGCCTACTAGACATATTACAGATGAAAAGAGCGGTATTCCTGATTGAACTCCGTGCTTCCCCTACTGCTGGCAGCCTTTCACATATCTCCTTGGAATCTTGAGGGCTCTTAGGTGTCCAATGTGGAGGCCCCAAAAATCTGAAGATCTGAGTTACATCAAGGACAATAAACCCTCATTCTCTGGGAGTCCAGGAACCTTTGAGTCATTAGGTTTTCCTCCTGAGAGAGCTGATCATCCTGGAAAAACAAAACAAACAAACAAAAAACAAAACAACAACAACAAAAAACGTCTCCTGCTTGGCTATATAGAGCCGCAGAGAGTGATATGTACCAGAAAGAAAGAAGGAAAGAAATAACGAACATCATAGCTACTGAGCAGTGGTAAGTACACCCTAGGAAAGAAGATGACCACACAGAGCCAAGGAGCATTCGGTAGAAGGAAGACAGACTGAGAGGAAGCACAGGTGGAGAAGTTGGCTTTAAACAACCAGAGGGAAGCCCCACTGTGACAGGAGGAAAGAAGGAATGGGATAGGTGAAAGGAGAGAGGTAACTTGTGCTGAGGTCTCAGCAGAAAGGAGGTAGGAGAATGTTGGTAGGTTAGGTTGGAGATTGCTGCTGAGAGGATGTGAGCTACCCAGAAAAATACAATGATCTCCCCATAGGAAAAGGTCCATTTGAGATTAGCAGATGCCAGTTTATGTCAATGTTTGAGCATTCAATGATTTTTCTCAAAGTGGCTCCAGAAAAGGTACAAAGAACAGGGATACTTGGGTTGATCCAGGGTATGCAGTTTCATAGCAAAAGTTTCATAGTGATAAGAAAAACCAGGAAAAAAGGAAGAAAGAAAGAAGAAAGTCAAAGGACAAGGAAAAGCAAATTTTATTGACTAATGTACTTGCCAAGTTAAACGTATACTTACTATATGACTCAGCAGTCACACTCCTAGGTATTTATTAATGAAAAATTTACTATATGGGATATTTGTGTCTGTTTTATTAATACTTGCTCCAAACTGAAAATAATTCAAATGCACCAATAGCAAATAAACATATTATTTTATATTCATACAATGAAATATTAATCAGCAATAGGAAAGAAGATAAACTACTTATACGTGCAAAATATGTGCAAATCTCAAAAGAAGTGTGTTGAGAAGCCAGGCATTAAATGGTATGCCCTGTATGATTCCATTTCTGTAACATTCTAAAAAGACAAAGATATAGAGATAGAAATCAGATCAGTGGTTTTCAGAGGCTGAGGGCAGGCAAAGAAGTGCTCAAGGAAACTTTTTTTGGACAGTGGAAATACTTTAAGGCTTGATTGTGGTGGTGGGTGCATGGTTATAATTGCCTATAAAATTCTGAAAGCATACATCTGTCCAATAGAATTGTATCCCTCAGAAATATGAATGGTATTTTAGGTGAATTATACTTCGATAGAAATGAAAGCATGCTGTATTGCTATGGCTTAAGTGTGGTTTGTCCCCCAAAGATGCATATGGTGCCAGCTTGATTCTCAGGGTGATGGTGTCCAGGTAGTTAAACCTTTAACAGATGGGGCCTAGTGCAAAGTAAGGTACTGGTTTCAGCAAGAATTAGTGTTGATCTTTGAACCCAAGAGAGTGAATTTTTATAAGTGAGTCTATCCCATGTGCTCATACCCTTCTGTAAACAATTGGTTCCCTTTCTGACTCTCCATCATGTTGTGACACAGTTAAAATGGTCTCTATTAGACACTGAACATATTAGATTGCCTGATCTTGGTCTTTCATCCTCCAAAACTGTGAGCTAAATAAACCTTTTTTAAAAATAATTACCCAGCTTCATGTATTTTATTACAGTATCAGAAAACAAACTAATACAGCTATTTTCACATGAAGATTTATATATAACTCTTCATAGCAGCTTTATTATTTATTTATTTGTTTGTTTGTTTATTTATTGGTACCAGGGATCGAACTCAGGACTGTGTGCTTGCTTATGCCACTGAGCTAAGTCTCCAGCCCCAGCAGCTGTATTTGCAATGGTTTAAATAATAATAATTTAAAAAAACCCTGGAACTGTGGTTGGGGATGTAGCTCAATGGCAGAATATTTACTTAGCATGTGGAAGATCCAAGTTTCTATCCACAGTACTGAGAAAACAAACAAACAAACAACCTGGAACTAATACTGATGTCCAAGAACCAGACTGTGGATAGACAATAGTGGTACATTCATACAATAAAATACTATCTAGTAATGAAAAGAATGAATTATTGATACATGCCACAATGTGGATGAAATCTCAAAGTCAAAAGAGCCACTCTTGGGTCAGAACAATTTGCAGACTGTGGGGGAGAGAACAAGGCCTCACAAGAAGCTACCCCCCCTGCAAACCAGTACCATGCATGTCCCCCCAGAGGGACAACCAGACCCAGCCCCTTCTGGCACATAGGCTGGCAAACAAGAAGAACCATCCCCCACCCGCCACTCAAGCAACTGGCTGATCTGGAGAAACACAGGCTGCCATGATAGCTATTGAGGTGAAATGCAAATTGATGCTTGTGGTGTTTTGGTGTTTCACTGACCATGCAGGTCTAGGGCCAGTGTTCTGATCATCCGTTCAGAGGATAGCAGTATGCAGTGTGGCACCTAGGGGGGAATCTCCTTCTGAGGGTTGTGGCCATTGTTGATTACCTATTGTCTTGTTTTGAAGTTCTGTATTGTTTTCATTGTTTTGTTGGGTTGAGTTTTTTTTTTTTGTTTTGTTTGATTTTGTTATATCCAAGATGGCAGGAGCAGCTATTTCAAAGATAGCAGGATATATTACAGTAGCCATTTTGGATTTACTATTGTCTTGTTTTGAAGTCCTTTATTGCATTCATTGTTTTATTTTTATTGTTTGTATTCTGTTCTGTTTGACTTTTACTATGTCTGCAGGTATTTTGAAGACAACAAGAGGCATCATGGTAACCATTGTAGATTTCATAATGTTTTCAAGTTCTGTATCACTTACACTGGTTTGTTTTGATTGCTTTTATTCTGTTTTATTTTCCTTGGTTTTTATCCTCTTTAAAATAAAAAAGAAAAGAAAAAGAGCCAGGTGTGGTGTGTACCTATAGTCCCAGCTACTTATGAGACTGAGGTGAGAGGACAGTTTGAGCTCAGGAGTTCAAAGACAGTCTGGGGAACATAATTAGAGCCTGTATCAAAAATAAATAGAGAGTTGGGCATCGTGGCACATGCCTGTAATCCCAGCACTTGGGCGCTGAGGCAGGAGGACCATCATGAGTTTGAGGCCAGCTTGGATTACAGCTAGGATTACATAGTCCTGTCACAAAACAAACAAACAAACAAACAGAAATGGCAAAGGGGAGAGAGAAAGAGAGAAGAAGAGAAAGAAGAGGAAATATTTCATTTATTAAAACTTCGAAACTGAGTATGGTGGTGCATGTCTGTAATCTCAGCAATGGGGAGGCTGAGACAGGAGGATAATGAGCTAAAGCCCAGCATGGGCTGCGTAACCAGTTCAAGGCTGGCCTGGACTACATAGCAAGACAAAAAAATGAAATGTTTTAAATGTAGGCTGGAAGTGTAGCTCAGCTCTATGGTAGAGCATGTGCTTAGTGTTAACATGCATGAGGCCATTTGAACAATCCCAGTAGTACCAAAACAAACAAAACAAAAATATTTTTTGTTAAAGTATAAATGAGTCAACAGTGACAGAAAGCAAATCAGTGGTTGCCTGTGACAGAAGAAATTTCATAGGGGCATGAGCAAAATTTTAGAGAAAATAAATATGTTCTTTATGTTGTGGTGATATCCTTGTGGGTACACACATCCATTGGAATCTCATCAAGCTGAACTCCTTAAATATGCGTAGTTTATTGTTGATCAATTTAACCTAATTAGAGCTTGAAATTTTGTATCTCAATAAACCTGACTTTGAGAAAAAAAATGAATGTATTAGGATAATCGAGTGCAGGTTAGAACGACAGGCTGATGAGTGGATTAAAGGATTGGACGACTTAAGTAGTAGAGGAGTTGTAGGTGGGAACCAAGTCTAGAGTGTGACCTGGAGAGACAGCCACTGCACTGGAGTGAGGATGGAGTGGAGTGTCGTGGAGAAGAAATGTTCAAGGAGTCGAAAGGTCAATTATGGGATGGCTCTAGTGATGGGTGTGAGTGTCCAAAATGTCTGGGACTTGGGATGGACAGGAACACTTAAGCTAAACCAAACTGGATCTGTGGCAACACTGAACAAAGATGTTCCCATGGAACAAGTCATGAGAGGTCAGCAGTTTATACTGGAGAGGGCTTCATGGGGAGAAGTGTTACCGGATTAGGCCGGAAGTGAGAGTAGCATCAAAAGAAAAGATTTCGGCTAGAGTTTATTTGAGCAAAACAAAAACAAACAAAAATATAAAAATTAGAAACAGATTTGTGAATTGGGCAACCCTCAGAACCAGAAGATGTTTAGAGAATATCATGTGGAAGATGTATTTATAGACAGAATATAGGAGATACAGAACAAGCGTGATGGGTTACAGCTGTGCATTTGCTTGACTTGGGCATGGAATGGTTAGCTGGTTATGTGACTGGCTGAGACTAAGCTATTTATTACAATACTTCTCAAGCTTTCAGTTTGTTATATACCAGGCCAAGTTGTCGTTCCTTCTTTAGGGACTCACAAAGAAGAACCTTTGGCCAGATTTAGTTTAACATTAGGCTTCGTGAAACTGTTGAGGTTGTAGGGGAGTTTGTAATTATTAAACAGGTCCCAGAGGTCTGGATTTGAGGGTTTGAGCTTGTTTCTGAGTTGGGACAGGATGGGAGGAATGTCCTGGAGTCTGGAGTTTATGGTGTGGGAATAGAAATGTCCCACCTCTTGGGAGCTCTGGGATGTTTCTGAAGATGATAAGAGAAACAAGGAAATTCCTGGATTGGGGTAAGTTCCAACTGGGTTCCAGCAGTTACCTGCTACCACCCTGATAGTACTTGTGGTGTTACTGGATCTCAGAACGCAGCCCAGTGGTAGCGGGCTTGTCTAGCATGTACAGGGGTCAGCTCTGATCTTTAGCATGGCCTCCCTTCCAGGGCTAATCTGAGGAGAAGCATAGTGTGTCCCTCTGTGTTGGTTTTAGAATTGAACACCAGTCTACAAAGGAAAAACTGAATTTGCGTATAATCCACCCAAGGTATGGATCTCTGCAAGATTTCCAAGGGCCCAAATCACCTTCTTCGAAATCAGGGGCATGAACTACTAGACTACAGATAGGAATGTTAGGTTTGAATTCTCTAACAAGGTTACCATCTGAGGTAATAGAAGTCAAGGTCAGTAAGGCAAAGTGTTCTTTTGACAGTTGTATCTTCTAAACCTGATTTATAGCAGACATACATGGGTTAGAGTCTTGCCATAGTTGAGTTACACATAAGGGAGGATATACAAAATGAGAGGTATTATTTACTTTAACTCATTCTTGTAGATGTATGAAAATATGAGGGCCTGGCAGAACAGTAAATGCAGGATTTTTGCTTTCTACAGAATGGAAAATTTCTGATGGCTTGTCCATCCAAGTTAAGGCTCTGAGCAGAGGTGGATTAGGTATGTAAACCCAGTACTCCTCTCCCTGAACCAAAAGAATACATGCTATAGCTGTTAGGATAGCAAGCATTGTAAAGAAAATATTATCAGGTGATTGAACCAAACCCTGGCTGTTAATTAGAGCCCCACAAACGGTGTGCTGCAGGGCTTCCCAGGACAGTGGACTATGCGCTGTGAGGTTCATTGCTCGAGGTCTTGACACGTCCTGCAGGTGGGTGAGATTCTGGCCATGCAACAGCTCTGATGGTTGTAATGTCTGCCAATAATCTGTGGAAATAGAAGAATATTCTCGGCCCTGATTTAAAAGTGATTCTAAACACCTGTTTGGAGGTTATGCCAAGTTACAGGGTTCAAGGACTTCCACAGAGACTCACCTTCTTCTGTCAGATAGGTTATAGTTTGTTTACATATCAAGTTAGGTTACAGTCCACTGTGTAAGAAGAAATCTTTAGGCCAAAGTTAATTCGGTTGCATTGGGCCAAGTTTAGTAATTCCTTTCTGCTTATTTTAAATGTCAGTTATCTCCAATATGTTTGTTGATGAATGCAATCTGCTCAAAACTGATTACTAAGAAAAATATCTTTAGAAAAGATTTTATTATGCTTTGAGTTGTAGAAATCCATAGTGTTCCAAATCTGTATTATGTTAAATGATCAAGTGGTAGTTTTCTTCCTGTTATGCATATTATAAATAGAACTGCCTATATAGCAGTGGTAGGGACTTGTGTCTAAATCCTCACTACTATACAGCCTTTTAATCCCCTAATTTTGTTCTTTCATATTCAAATAACACATTCTTTCCTTCTACTGTGTTTCTCTGTCTCAGAGTCCACATATTCTTGTTTAATCCCTGAGTTATGCTAGAAAGATGTATAGATACTGTGAACATAAGAAACGAATTGCAGCCAAGAATATAGCTCAGCAGCACAAGTGCCTGCCTGGCAAGTACGAGGTTATGAGTTTGATCCCCTGTTGAGAGAGAGAGAGAGAGAGAGAGAGAGAGAGAGATATGAATTGCAGCTGTGATGGCTGACCAGTTAAGGTGTTGGACTTGAAATATCCACACAAGTTCAAATCCTGGTCCTAGCAGTTATGTTTACTGTCTGGATATCCCAACACTTGGGAGGCTAAGTCAGAGGATTGTGGTGATTTCGAGGCCAGCCTGGACCACATAGCAAAGATCCTGGCTCAAAAAAACAGACAAAGCAGAAAAGAAATGAATTGATGACGAAAACCATGGAGCCTATAGGACAAAGAGCTGAGCACAATATGCACTCCACGTGTTGTATGTAGTAATGTGTTTAATCCTCAGTGTAAACTTATGAAGGTGTTGTTATTCTCTCCATTTTACCAGTGAAGAAACTGAGGCACAGAAAACTAATTACTTTACAAAAGGTCACTCACGTAGTAAGCATTAAGAATTAAGCATTAAGCAGTAAGAATCGGTATTCCAAAGCAGACAGCCTAGCTTTAGAGCCTGTGTTCCACTATGCACTATATACTTCTTTTTTGTTTTAAAATAAGATTTCTCTTGCACATTTAGGAATCCTATATCTTTCTGGTCTCTCTTCCTGCCTTTCTTAATAATTTCTTCCAGGATTCTACTTTTCAAACCTGCCCTGGGATGGGCAGTAACAGGGCTCTGTGATCAACATGAACTTTGTTCCAAAAGTGCAGCTAGATGGTTCCCCTCCTCAAGGAGATGACTTAGATCATTCAGAGAAGGGACACTGTAAGACAAACTCGCTTCCATCTTTTCACCTCAAAATCTTGATGCATACATAATATCACTAATATATTACCTCATTCCATCCAGCAGGGGAGAGGATGAAGTCAGCTGGGTAAAAGGGAATGGAAACTCTCCAGGGCAGACTCCACTCCAGATGGATGCCACAGCTTCTCTATGTCAAGTTGAACTTTGTTTCCGGTTCTTACCTGCAAGGGTACCCTAGATCATTCTGTATATAACAGAAGGTTTATATGTTTCAGAGTCCTCAGAACAAAGCATCTACGAAACAGATTTTTGTCTTTACAACTTTGATGCATCGCTATGCTACTACAGTCTACTACTTATGTATTAAATTGGGATAATAGGGTAGATTAATGCCATATACAGTATATCTCTCTATAAATCTGTCTTATTGTGACTTAATTATATCCATGGCTCTGCCTGATGGCTTATTTTCAGTACTACTTGTTTATAGTGTCACTTAACCACATCAATAGGTAAAGAGGAAACAAATGTAACTTGATTGTTATGATTTGGATATTTTGAGATCGTATTTCGCTATGTAGAATAGGCTAGAACAGGCTACATAGCCTAGGATGGCCTGGAACTCCTGATTCTCCAGCCTCAGCCTTCCAATGTGGGGATTACAGGTGTGTGCCACCACACCCAGTTTGAATTTCAAATACTCACCAAAAGGCTGTGTGTTTAAGGCTTGGTTGTCAGTCTGCGGTGCCTCTAGGAGATAGTAGAACTTTTAGGAGGTAGGACGCAGAGCAAGAAAGTCACTGGAGACCCACCCTTGAAGATGATATTGGGACCACATTCCTTGTTTCTGTTATACTTCCTGGCAGCCACTGAGGTTAAGTTCCCTTCACTGCACACTCCTCATCCCAGGCTCTAAGGTAAGATGGCCAAGTGAACATGAACTGCACCTGTGAAGCAAAATAAGGCTTTCTTCACTTAATTTGATTTTCTTAGTTGTTTTATCACAGTATCACAGTTGACTAAACACTAGTAACTAAGTTATTCTGAGATAATTTCTTGGGAATGTTATCTTATAGTTGCAAGTAAACAATTGGTTGTAAACATTTACCTTATGGGCTGGGGATTTAGCTCAGTGGCATAAGCACCTGCCGGGCAAGAGTGAGGCCATGAATCTGATCCTCAGTACCAAAAGAAAAAAAAAAAACAGCCCTACACATTTACTTTATTTTATTTTTTGGTACTGGGAATCAAACTCAGGACCTTGTGCTTGCCAGGCAGGCGCTGCGTTATTTTATTTTTGAAATAAAATATTCATAGTATAAAAAATTCCAGTCCTACAGAAAAGTAGAAAAATGGTACAAGAAATATTCAATACATTTCACCTGATTTTGTAAATTGATAATATTTTGTGATCTTTGTTTTCTTTCTGTCTCACATGTATTCACATGTACATAATTCTATTTTTGTTTTGGTTTAGTCATATGATATTAAGTTGTTGACATTATTACATTTACCACCTAAACATTTCAGCTTGGACTGTCTAAGAAACACATTCTCCTACATATCAAAAGTATCATCATCACATCTAAAACACTTAAAATGGGCACACTCTTACTACCTTATAGTTTCATTAAAATTTCTTCAGTTTCCCTAAGGTCTTTACAGATACTTACAGATACTTTCTCAAGCTGTTTTGCTGATTCAATAATCGGTCAATGATTTGGTTGGCATATCCAGCATCCCCAAAAGACACTTAAAAATCTTTCATGACACTGACATTTTAAAGAATTCAATCTAATTGTCTTGTAGAATGTCCTGTAAACTGATTTGTCTGACTGTTTCCCTGCAGTCAGATTCAGGTTAAATATTGTGGAAACAATACTACCTCAGTATTGTTATATACTCCAATGGTATCACATCTAGAGGCATATTACATCAGTTTATCTCATTATGGGACATACTCAGATCATTTGAGTGAGGTGATGTCTTTCACCTTTGTTAAAAAAATAAACTGGAGGCACTGGGTGTGGTGGCACATACCTGTAATCCCAGTACTCAGGAGGCTGAGGTGGGAAGATCACCATGAGTTTGAGGCCAGTCCGGACTACATAGGGAGTTCAAGGCCAGCCTGAACTGTCAAGTGAGACACTGTTTGAACAAACAAATGGAAAACAGCAACAAAAACTGAAGAGGTGATACTTTGAGACTATTTGAATATCTTATTTCTCAATTATTTCTCACCCATTGGTTCTAATAGCCATTAATATTGTTTGAACCTGTTTCTGTTTTGGGGGTGACAAAATAGTAATTTTTCAGTTACTATTTTTTTTCAGTCCTTCTATCAGTCCTTCTATGTGTATTATCTGGCAATCTTCTGTTAAAAAAAAAAAAAAGAGCTTTCCCAGACTCAGTCCCCTTTTCATTTTTCATATTATTTTGAACTCATTAATTCTTTTAATGAAATTCAATGTGTTATAATCCATTTAACATAATTTCTCTCTGAGGGCATGGCTAGCACAAGAGAATTAGAAATAACTCCTAATTAGATTATAAATCCTTAGCCCCAAATGGCAAAAATCTCTGTATACCATAGCATAGCTAAAGTCAAGAATAATACAATTTATTGGAAACAGGAGAATTAACAATTAATGATGAGGCACCCACACCCCTGCCCCTTCCCATCTCCCACCTCCAGAGCCCTGACTGCCATATTTATACTAATCCCCAAGCAAAAGTTTCTCTCTGGGAAAATGGAAAAAATGCCTAGCAGTACTAATATTATATGGCTCCAATGAAACAAATAGGAAGATCCAGCATTCTAAGACTCGGTTAAAAAGCTCTGGATCCCTGTTATACAGAGATTACAATCTGTTTTCTAGTGACTCACTCTTCAATATGAACAGCTAAGGAACACCCAACATTTGAGGAAAGTGTCTAATATGATGACAGAGATCTAAACAAACAAACAAACAACAACAACAACAAAACAAAGACAACTTGGACAAAGCAGTAGTTTTCCAGAAGAACATTTCCAAAATTTTATTAATATCCTCAGAACAGTAATAAAATCATAACTAAAATTAAGACAATGATAAAAGGCATTTTATCCATGAAGAAATTACAGGCTACTTTTGAAAAGGGAACAGTCAGAGAAATTAAAATGCAAATTGCAGGAATTTAAAAACACTGATAGGGTTGAGAGACAATAAAAGTTGATAAACCTTTTAGAAAGTAGACTAGAAGGGAAAGGGGAGGGAGAAAGAGAAATAAAAAGAATTAAGATGTGTTATGTATATGATGAATGCACATGTACTAATAAAATTAAAAAAGAAAGACTAGAAGACAAATACATGAGGAATTAAATACAAAAGATAAAAATTAAATGATTAATCGAGGAGGTCTATCACCTGATTAACAGCAGTTTCAAGAAGAGTAAAAAATTATTTTTAAAAATTTGAGAACATTTCCCAGAAATTGATGGAACCATTGAATGCCCAGCAATATAAATGAAAGTAAGCACAATAGGGTGGAGGGAATACTTAAACCTTGTAAGGGGAAAGAGAAAAAATGTAAAATATATTTTAAAAATCACATTACAATGCCAGTACACTTGTTGATAATTGGAAGGTAGAAAAAAATTGAATAGTGCCTTCAAAATCAGAGGAGGGGAAGTTGTTTCTAACTAAGAGTTCTCTCCCAATACCTTGAGTATTTCAGTATAGATAAGAGACATCTTCAGATGTATCTGAAGATGTCTCTTATCTATACTGAAATACTCAAGGTATTGGGTACCTTGATAAACAACATTTATCTCCCAGTGCCCCTTTCTCAGGCAGTTCCAAAACACTGCACTGTTGCTCTTAGTCCAAATCAAGTTTGTTATCTTAATTTAGGTATTTTTAAAAGGATTTATTTTTAGTCTATAATCGACACGTAAATTTTTTTTTTAATCGGTACCAAGGATCGAACTCACAACCTCACGCTTGCAAGACAGGCGCTTATGCTGCTGAGCTAAATCCCCAGCCTGACACATAAACATTATGCAAAAAGGGCAGCCATCAGTAGGGTGACTTATAATGAGAAGTGAAAATATGTGTATTAGGTATAATACCAAGCTAGTGATATTTACAATTATTAAAATACCACCCTTCCATCAAAAACAAAGTTTGTGTATATTTATGAGACACCATGTGACGTTTTGATACTTGTATATGCTGTGCAAAACATGGCAACGAGACACTGCAGGTGGGAGGTTGGGAGGGGATGGGGCATGGGTGTCTCATCATTACAGGATAAACATATCTATCTCCTCAAACATTTATCATTTTTTTGTGTGAAACATTCAAAATCCTCTCTCTTTGCTTTTTTCTTCTCTTTTCTTTTCTTTCTTGCTTGCTTTCTTGATTTCTTTGCTTTCTTTCTTTTCTTTTTTGAGACAGGGTCATGTTATGTAGTTCAGGCTAACCTTGAACTAAGCATGTAGCCCAGGGTGGCCTTGAATTCATGGCCTATGACTACTCTGGTCTAGGATTACAAATGTGCACCTCTATTCAAAACCCTTTCAACTAGCTTTACTCAAATATGCATCATAATTATCTAAAGTCACCCTATGTGTGTAACAGAACGTCAGAACTCTTTTTGTAAATTAAATTTTTGGAACACAGCCGCACTCCTTTGCTTATGCACTATGACTGTCATCATGCTGTCATGGCAGAGTTGAGTAGTTGTGTTAGATTGCATGGTCCATGAAGCCTAGACCACGACTAGCTCTTTACAAAGGACGTTTACCAGGGTTGGGGGTGTAGCTCAATAGTAGAGTGCTTTTAGTGCTTGCTGAGCACACAGTAGACTAGATTTGATCCTTACACACACACACACACACACACACACACACACACTCACACACTCACACACAAAGGTGTCTGGGTGCAGCTTTTAGACCTCCGGTGAAGCAATATATCATGATGGAGGGGATGTGGAGGAGCCATGGTGGCTGGAGAAGGGAGAGAGAACAAAATGGGAGAGAGTTGTAAGTTCCATGCCCCCAGTGACATAAGACCTCCCACCACCTCCTAAAGGTTCTACTACCTCCTAGTAGTGCTAAGATGAGGCCCAAACCTTTTTTTTTTCTTTTTTCAGTACTAGAGATTGAACTGAGGGTCTCAGTTGCGAGAAGCAAATGCTGTATCACTGAGTTACATTCCCATCCCTAGGGATCAAGCCTTTAACACATGGGCCCTCTGGGGGACATTTTGGATCAAACTGGAGCAGTAGTTGATAAACAGAAGACAATCACAGAGCAACATAGGGAAAATCAACATAGTAGGGTTTTGATAGGGAAGATGTAGTCAATAGAAGGAACAGTAGTAGTAGGTTGATCCTTAAGTGATTAATTTCACTTGTGTAACAGGTTGAGGAAAGGATGGAAATGTAGCTTGACTATAGAGTGGAAGCAGAAGAATCTGGTAGGTTTTTTTTTTTTTTTTTTTTTTTAATTTTAACAGAGAGACTGAGACAGAGTAGATTGAGAAGAGCATGCATGGAAGAATGTGCTGCTATTTTTATGGAGCAAAGGCTTCCTGGGAGTACAAGATTTCTCAGGATACTTGAGCATGGATAATTTCAATCTCTACTCCGTATATAGTCTTTCTTCAGATTGACTTGGCTAAGATCACTTGTAAGGATAATGTGTCCTATTCACAATGACCCTTTTCTAGCTTTATAAAGGTAGGCAATATTCCCAGTCATTTCCAGGATTAACTATAGTACATTGCCCCTACAGTGACAACTCCATTATGACCATCAAATGTACATCTTGCTATGTCAGCATAGGTAATAAGGAAGCAAATGACAGTAACTGGGTATCTTTGTTGTATGTGTGCAGAAAAGCCCTATCAGTTTCATTATGAGATGCATTTTCAGTAAGAATTTACATTTAATGACTCAAAAGTATTGTTAGTCCCTAATAGTTCAAAGCCTATAAATAACGTGTATATATCATTTTGATAGACTGTATACAATCGATTCCTTAATACAAAATAATTTTTGAAATGGTCATGGAAACATTTTAAACTTATGTATACATTTTTGTTGAAGAAATGGCTAATGAAGTGAATGATAAAAATTTTCAAGGTTAAAACTATATTGAACTGGGCCTGGGGTTTAACTCAGTGGCACAAGTGCCTGCCTGGAAAGTGCAAGGTTATGAGTTTAAGCCCCGGTACCAAAAACAAACAAACAAACAAACAAACACCCACCAAAAACTGTATTGAACTAAGGCTAGGAGTGTAGCAGTGGCACTGCAGCTGTTTAGCCTGGATGAGGCCTGGGTTTAGTTCCTAGCACAAAAACAAAACAAAATAAAACAAACCACACAATTATGCTTGAAGAGGGCCTAGCTACTGCTCCAGTTGACAGCAGACTATGGTGCTGTCCATGTGATGCTGGTTTTGCAGGCAGACAGAATGCAAGTTATGCGACCCTAAAGGCTTCCTCTAAGATTTCGAAGGACAACCTGGGAGGCCATGCAATATGCAGCAGGGTTAGAGTTCCTGTCATAGCCCCTAAGAGGGTGATGTATGAAACTAAGAGAGTAAAGCTGAAGTTGCAATGGAGATCCCAGGAAGTCAGAGGTGCCAGGTACATGGAACGTGTGTTGAGAGACAGGCAGTGAGCAGAAACAGCCTAAGAGATAAGCCATGAAGGTTGCTAACTGTCATGACTATAGGGGCAGGGTTTCTCAAGCCCTTTGAGCTTGGATCATGCCACCCTGGGACCCAGACGCTAGAAATGGACCTACAGAGCTTAATATTTGCCCTGAAGGGTTTTGATCTTGCTTTGTGTCCAGCTCTCCTTCTTGTGCCTCCATTGCTCATTTTTAGAATGCAAATGTTTACCCTGTGCTACTGTATCTTGAGAGTATATAGCTAATTTTTAATTTTTACAAGTACTCATAGTGAAGCTTGCCTTGGTCTAAAGGAGCCCTAGGACTTGAGCTTTTGATAAGTGCTGGAACTGTGGACACTTTGGGGACTCTCCGAGATAGACTAATGTATTTTGCATTGTGAGAAGACGAGATTTTGGAGACCAGACGCAGAACGTTATGGTTTGGATCTGAAATGCCTCCCATTCCAGAATGCTGTGTTGGGGCTCAGTCCCCAGTGCATCAGTGTTCAGAGATGAGGCTTTTGTGAAGTGATTGGATCACGAGAGCTCTAATTCATAGATTAATCTACTGATAAGGTCATAGCTCCTCAGACTTAATAGATGCTAGGGACTAACTGGATGGAGGTCACTGGGAACATGACTTTGAAGGGTTTATTTTGTCCCTGGCCCCTCCTTGCTGGTTTTCCCCCTCTCTCTCTGCTTCCAGATAAGCAGCTTTGCTCCACCACGTCTTTCTGTCATGACGGTCTGCCTCACTTCAGGTCCATAGTAACTGAACTCTTTAATATGCATGGTTAGTTTTATATTGCACCAGCTCAGGTTTTGCCTTGTGTACACTAATATTTGGGAGGAAAGAGAAAGTGGATTTGCCCAGATTGGGGACTCACTGACAGTGTGTGGAGTACAGTAACACAAAGGCAAGAAATTGAGAGTACTCTAGAAAGAATTCATTGCCATCTCTTAGTTTAGGCTAAGATCAGAGCAAGGAATACTAAGTGGAGGGACAACACATGGGGCCAGAAAGCAGCTAATAGTTGTGATGATGAGAATCTTAAAAGGTATCCAAAAAATCACAAGAATTGGAGAAAGAGTGGACGGTTTTTGTATTACAGACATTGATGTTAGTGAATGTGTTTTAGAAGTGAAATGTCTTGAGCCATGACATGGTTTTAAGGGTAGTGAAATATATCTTTAATGTAATAAAAAATAGAGATGAAGAGCTTAAGCGTGAACTTCGTGGGCAAATTGGATTTAGTCCCTGACTTTTTCAGGAACCTTGGATTTAGTCCCTTATTCAGGAAATAAAATGAATACCATATGAGACTAACGCAATTTTGGCCAGTCTGGAACTCTTCAGGATTTTGAATCACTTGGGATAATTTAATTTTCTAGATAATTGAAGATTAATCCTTTTAGGCACCTGCAGTTATTCAGAATAATTATTAAACTTAAAATATACTTCATGATTTCTTTGTGGGGCTGGGGGCCAAACCCAGCATAATTTATTTTCAATTAATTTATTTGTTTATTCATTTATATTCTTGCAGTACTCAAGATTGAACTCAAGGCCTCATATATGCTAGGCAAGCACTCTACTACTCAGGGCCAGTCCCAGCCTTGTGGTGTCTGTCTGTCTATCTATCTCATCTATCTATCTAGTTTCAATAAATTGGCCAGACTGGGCTCACACTTGGAGTTCTCCTTCCTCAGTCTCCTGATTAGCTAGGTGTGTACTACAAAAGGTGGTACTGTAGCAAAAATGCTCCCCCCAACCTGCCCAGCCAGGTAATAGTTCCTGTTGTAGTTCTGGTTGCTTCTGTCTCTTAGAAATAGCTGATCACTGTGATGCAAACCTGGTCACTATGATGAACACTGTATAAACTAATTCCCAATTGACACGCTATTCTGCCTCTGTACTTCCTGCTTGCTTATCCCTAGATCATCCATCAGAGATTAGGGCCTGATACTCTGGGACTGATTCTGATCGGTGCTGGTCAATGTAAATAAATCTGCCTACAAATCCTAGGTGTTGTTTCGGTATTTCTGCTTGCAGTTGCAGTATCACAACAGGTGTGTACCCCAACCTGGGAAATACTATGATGTTATTTTTTTGGTACTGGGGATTGAACTCACGATCTCATGCTTGCCAGGCAGGCATTTATGCTGCCAAGCTAAATCCCTATTATTTTTAAGGTCAGGATCTCTTAAGCTATCCAGGCTCATTTCAAATTTGTAGGTATGTGATCCTTCTGCCTCAGCCTCCTGAATAGCTGTGACTACAGTGCATGCTCTCCTATGTCTGACTTACTTTGTTTCTGATGCTCACACACTAGATACTTTACATTACCCTTGCTACATACTGCCTGGCCTCCTGAGTGCTGGGATTACAGGTATATGAGGTATAAAATGAGCTGGCCACCATGCTCAGCTCATCTTACACTTCATAAATACCTTAATACAGTAATTCTTATCATTTGAGTTCTTATAGTTCCATCTCATACTTTTTCTGTTTGTTTTTTCTGTGTTTATCATCCATGCACCATCTCAGAAAAGCACTGATATTTCCAGAGATACTTTATCTCTGGAAATAAGATGGTTCCCCTTGTTGTAAGTGTGTACATGTTTAACATGGCTAGGAACTAAATGGAAGAGAGAGTTTCCTAAAGAATAAAAGATGTAATTTCTTGGTTCTTGGATTTTGTGTTAGTTTCTTGGTTGCCTTTTTTTCTGGCTCCCCCACCTGCCCCCACATCCCAATTCCTTATCTATGTTGTCTTTTTTTTTTGTGGTGTTGGGCATTGAACCCAGGGCCTCAGGCATGCCAGGCAAGCACTAAACTGTATCCTTAGCCCTTGTTTATATGAAAATTTAAGTGATTCTAGATAGGCATTATCTCAAGGTTTGTATGAAGTACTTCATACAAACATGAAGGAATTTATTAGAAAAAATACAACTTGAAGGGAGAAGCAACTTAAGAAAGGTACAGCTTTAAACAAGTGATCAGAAGCAGTGCTGTAAGCTGCTTATAAACTAGTATGTATAATGAGATGTTAAAGACATCCTGGCTGAAGATGTGGATTGGCAGCATGTTTGCCTAGCATGTGCAAGGTCTTGGGTTTGATCCTCAACACTGGGAGGCCTGATACTCTGGGACTGATTCTGATCGGTGCTTTTTCACCCTAGTTTTCTATCTATATATAGAAATATGATTACAAAATGATATATGTATATAAATGTTTCATAGCAGCATCCTTTGCAATAGCAAAACATTGTAAACAACTTAAAATGCCCAGTAGGGTAATGGTTAGGCAGACATTTAAAAGCATGAAGTATTTCTGTACATTCCAGTCAGTGGTTAAGAATACAGAATATAGGGACTGGGGATTTAGCTTAGTGGTGCTGCGCCTGCCTGGCAAGTATGAGGTCTTAAGTCTGGTTGCTGGTACTTCCCCCTGCACCCCCCAAATATATATATACACACACACACACACACACACACACATACATACTTTGGGGCTGGGTCATACATAGCTCAGTGGCAGAGGGTCTGCTCAGCGGTGAAGGTCAGAACCTAGGTTCCATCCCCAACACCACACACACACCTACTTTCCAAGACTGCTGAAAGGATTATATAAATTCATCAAAGTGAAACATTTAGAATGGTGTTTGACACAATTAGTATTTTATTAGCTATTATTTTAATTCTTGATATGGAAGAACATCTTTTGACTTGGTGAAAACTTACATGTAGTAGGTCTCTTTTTATCAAAACAAAAATCTGTGTACACATACTATTTGCACACAGGAAAGACTGTAATTTCTATATACCTGGAACTAAGGAGTTGCTGACTAATCTTGTCTTGAGGTTACAAATTGCCATCTTTTTGAGACAGGGTCTTGCTATGTAGTCCAAGCTGGTTCAAACTCACAGTGACCCTCCTGCCTCAAGCTCTTGAGTGCTGGAATTAGAGGTGCACTACTATGGCTGTTTGAACTCATTTTTTTTTTTTCCTTAGAATGCATACTTGTTTTGGATGGCTTTGAAAGCTCCATTTGAAATTATGGGAAGTCAGTTTCCATAACAAGTGTTTGTAGTAACCATTTCATATAGTCACAGAAATAATCAGGAAAAGTTGCATGTACCAAACTGTTAACAGGGATTAGTGCTGAGGAGTTGATGAGGAAATGGTGAATATGATGAGATCTTTACCTTATACACTTCTGTACTGTTTGTAAATAGTTGATTGCACATTTTTTTTTTGGAGGCAACATCAAACAAAAGAGCAGGCGTGTGCTTCAAAAGAATAATTGGGGCCCAGTAGTATGGCATATACCTGTAGTTTTCAGCTACTGAGGCAGCTGGATCACTTGGGTCCAGGAGTCCTGAGGCCAGCCAGCAACACAGAGAAAACCTGCTCAAAAGTAACAAACAGGGCCAGGGATAAAGCTCAGTGGCATAGCGCCTGCCTGGTAAGCGTGAAGAGTTCCGATTCCCAGTACCAAAAAACAGAAACACTACATATGTTACTAAAAGAACCCATCTCAAAAACAATAGTATATTCATGTTAAGTACTGTTAAATACTTACCTGTTAAGTACATTCATGTTTAGGATATGTACTATTATCTCTTTAACAAAAAGGGTGTTGATAATGTTTTTTGAATATCGCTTTTTTTTTTCTCCTGGTGCTGGGGATTGCTGTCTCATGCATGTCGGTGAGTGTTTTACCATTGAACTACATCCCTAGACTGGGAACGACAGGGGAACCCAGTTCAACACATTGTATACAGGGCTGTATGTATGTGTGCAGAGAAAAGTTAAGTAAGATGCATAATCAGTTCTACTTTCTGTATTTTTTTTCTGCAGAGTGAGATGGTGGGGCTGCGTAGAAGAGTTTTTGATTTTTAATTTTATGATATTCTGAATCATTTGCATTCCTTACAAAGATAATATAAATTTCTGTAATAAAAATAAAAGAATGTTTCTAGTGTTAAGTACCTTGTACTTGCCTCAGTTATACTTCATTTTAAATACATTAATCCTTTAGAGATTTACATTTTTAGGAATAAATCCAATTTCAATTTATTTAGGACTTTGATTTCTTCCTGTTATATAAAAAAGAAAAGCATCCTCCATTTCGTAACTCATTTATTACGACAGTACTTGAAAGTACAGCAATTATGAAATTCCTTGTTTTTAAAAAAGTGTTTATTAGTACACGTTTGCAGGACATAATGATTACATTCCTTAATATTCTTCATCTCTTTGCCCTCCCCACCTTCCTCATCCTCCTCACTCTCCCCACCTCTTGTGCAATCGCTTAATTTGGATTCCATTTTGTAAGTATTCATGACTCAATTGTCAAGCTGAAGGTGAAAAATTCATCGGTATGGAGGGAAAATTAAGATATATTATCTACAGGCACAATCCCCTTATGATGCATGTGATCACCAAGTATGTCAAAAGTGTAACCAATAAAATTAAATTAAATAAAAAAATCACTCGGGTTACCAAGAAGAACCTACAAACAAAATCTTAACAGCGCATTATAAGCGCATATAATTCCACGGGAACTTCGGCAATCCTGGCTCACTTAACTTTCCGCGTGCTTAGCGGATTTCCCTCCCTCGCAGCCCCCAGCTCCTGTACCTTGTTCTGGGGCGCCGGGCGCACCGCGGCTCGCCCGGGACTGAGTCAGCGCCGGGGCCGAAAAGTTCGGCGGGAGGCGCAGGGCGGGGCTTCCTCCCACCGACTCCGAACCCGGCTCTCCTTTTCCGAGTCCACGTCTCTTCCTTTGGACAGGCTTGTTTCTTCAGGTCGGGCCCAGCCAACGTGACAGCCTCAGCCCTTTAAAACCGGAGCCCCGGCCCCGCCTCGAGGATCTCCTGGGGCCCGGACTGCGCGGCCCAGTCCGTCGCGGGCCGCAGAGCGCGCTTCTTTGGGCCCGGCTCGCCCAGCATCTCCGCCCTCGGCGCCCACCTCGCGGGGCGGTGCTCCGCACCCCGGGCATGGAGACCGGCTCGGACTCAGGTCAGGGGCCGAGCGTGCGGCCGCGGGGGCGACAGGCTACACCGCGCGTGGCGGGCGGTTAGGCCGCCGCATGCCGGGTCCGCGCGCGGAGCGCTCGCCGAGCCGGTCGGCGGCAGGTGGGCAGGACGAGCCGCGAGCGAGCGAGCGAGGGCGGGCGGGCGCGCGAGGGGCCGGCGGGGGGGCCGCTGGGAGGATGGCTCAGCTCTTTCTAAATATAAAACCGGCGTGAGCCCGGCGAGCGCGGCGCGGAGCCGCACAGCGGCCGAGCGGGGAGTCGGCGCACGGGCGGCGGCTCCGCAGAGGCGCGAGGCAGAGGCAGCGCCGGAGTCGCGAGCTCGCGAGGGGCGGCGAGAGCGACGCTCGCAGCGCCGAGGACGCAGACGACGGCGGGCGGGCCTGGTGGGCGCAGCGCGGCCCGCGCCCGTGACCGGCTGGAGGCGGCCCCGGGCTCCGCCGCCCCGGGCGCCGCGAGCCCCCCGCGCGCGTTCTCGCCCTCCCGCCCCGCCCTCCTCCCTCCGGGGCGCAACATGGCTGCGGCCGCCGCCTCCGCCTCCCAGGACGAGCTGAGTAAGTATCGCGGCCGAGCCTTCGGCGGCGAGCCCGAACGAACGCCATGCGGCCCAGGGGGCGGCGGCTGAGCCGCGCCGGAGGCCTGGAGCGCGCTCGCCTGGCGCTGGGCCGCGGGGGAAGGCGGGCGGCGGGGGCAGGGGAGCTCAGGCCTGGCTGGCGGGCGGGCGGGGCGCGGGACGCCGGACGCCACCGGCGTTTGTAGGCCTCAGGTTTGCACCGTCACGTTGCGAAATTGAAACCAGAGCTCCGGGCGGAGCCACCTCTGTCCGAGACCCGCCCCAGCCCGCGGTTGGGGGTGTCCGGCGGTGCGTACCGCAGTACGGGGGCGGCGGGCGGGCCTGAGCCCCAAGGTGCGGGGCGCTGCCGCCAGCCTGGTCTGACCTCGTCGTGCCCCCGTGCTGTAGGGCGAGTTCTGAAAATGAATTTGTAGGGAAAGGGGAGAAAGTGCCCTTCTATGACACCCTAGAAATCAGCTAAAAGGTCAAGGCCAGGCGGTGACTCTCGGGTGGAGAGGGAGGGAAGACAGAGAGGGCCACCTTGCTGCCTGCAGGAGAAACCACGGAGTGACGGCGCTGTCAGAAAGGAGGGTCAGTCAGTTGCCCACTGGACGAGAAGTGTTGCAGATAGGGTGAGCATTGGTCACCCTGAAACCCAGGCCGCTCTGTCTGCCCGCCTGGGTGCTTTGTGGGAAGTGTAGTCCCAGAGTGCAGCAGGCACACGCTGGGGTCATAAATATTCAACTTCCACAGCACGATGTCTTGTTGCATTTTGGGTAGTTTGTTCGCATGTTTTAGGTTATTTAAGCTACCCTTTAGTTTACCATAAAAACAAAGGTGTCATTTAAGGATGATGTGGATTTTAAATGGAAGCATAGGCGAGGTGTTGGAAGCTTATGTTTGTGAAGCTTATGTTGTTAGAGCTCCTTCTAAATCTGTTGGGAAATAATTATAATTTATGTTTCTTTGGTGGTTGGCAGTTTAAAGCTACTTTTATGTACATGATCTCACTTTTGCCCTCGTAACAACCTTGCGAGGCAGATAGGTAGGAATTACATTTGTTTTAAAGAGGAGGCAGGTTTAGAGATTAAGTTTCACACTGCTTTGGTGCAGAACTGGTGGGGCAGGAGTACTGTGTGCTCCTTTTGAAGCTGAAGGAAAGATGGAGAGTGAGGTGACAGGACTCAGGGTGTGTTTAGAGGTAGGTGTGGGCAGATATCCACAGTCTCCTGTCAGTCCCAGGAGGAGCACCATGAGGCCCATCTAGAAGCCCCATTCTCTCATTTTCTTTTTCTTTCTTTCTTTCTTTTTTTTTTTTTTTACTGCGGTAAAATACACAGCATAAAATTCACCTTCTCAACTGTCTTGTCAGTGTATATTTTAGTAGCATTAAGTGCATTCACAGTGCTGTGCAGTTTTCACCACCATCCATCTGTAGAACTTCATCTTGCAAAACTGAAACTCTGTATTCATTAAACTACAGCTCCCCATTGCTTCCTCC